>JAPZIH010000758.1:122414-274669 GCA_027410445.1 Discoglossus pictus
CTGTATCGTGGAAGCCCAGGCATTCTATATCTTCCAAGAATAGGGAATCTATTCAGTCAATAAAACAACTATATATTGATGCAAAAAGATATTACATAGTGGTAATAGGGATATAATTGAATAAACCACGTAAGTCAGAGGGTGATAACATGTAGCAAACAAAAATACTTGCGATTCAGTTCCCTCTCTCCACGTTTCTTTGTCCCTTTGTAAAAAGTAGAAAAAAGTTGACAAAAGTCCCTTTAAGCCATATTGGGGAGATAAGAGCCTGTTCCACTGAATTAGCTAGGTGCCAATGGTCCGTTTCGTCCTTTTACAGGACTTTTTCTATGGCTATACTGCTCTGGCTTTCACACTGGCTTATAAAGCCTGTTACTTCCGGGTTTTGCGTAATTACTTAATGACGTTCATGTTTGCTCGATGAGGTCACTGTTCAACGTTATGTTCATTTCAATGAACTTTATTTAGCCTCCTTTTATACAAACTTTATTTAGAGTTATTACACAAATTGAAATACAAAAAGCTTTATTCAATCTCGTTTTCCTCTATTCAATAGATCTTTCTATATAGCTTTTGATTTTACTTATTAGCTTATATTTATTCAACATAAACAGTTGGTTGCCTATATATTACAATAACTAAAAATATATAATTCATAAAAAAGTGTACTAAATCTCTTTTTGTTAAAAGTGTAAGGATGTCCAAAAGGGACACTAAAAAATATACTTCTCAGAGCTTCTACAAGGAAGCTATTAAACTTATATTAACTATAAAATAATATAAGATTATTGGTGCAAGTGTAATTTATTGCATTAAATACTAATGCTGTAAATTAATTAATATATTCATATTAAATAAACAGGAGAGAAGAAAAGTGCTTGTATACACTTAACTAATTTGATCACCTTCATAACTATAAGTGATAAATTAAAAAATGTGTAAAAATAGTTGTGTATCAATATCTTAATAGGTCTTAGATATAATGAGACCAAAAGAGAAAAAAAAAGTGAATTTTGTATATATTGTTCTACAGAAAAAAAAGTAGTGATTTTATATTGCAATATAGGTCATTACTAAAGTTGATAAATCAAAAAAAAATTATCTAAAAGTAAAAAACTTAAGCTACAAAAAAGCTGAATAAGAAAAATCTTCATTAAGGCCTTTAGTGTATTTGCAATCTAATGTAAATATCCATTTAATCTCCATTTGGAATAAAATGCTATCTGTGTCACCTCCTATTGGACTAATCCATAGCCTCTCTAAAACTTGGAATTTCATGGCTTCTGGTTTATTTTCATGAAAGTATTTCATATGTCTTGAAACAGGAGTATCAAGGCCCTTTTTAATAGAATACACATGTTCGAGTATTCTTCTTTTGAGTTGGCGGCATGTTTTGCCTACATAAAATTTCTGACAGGGGCACATCATGACGTATATTACATGGGTGCTTACATTTTTGACTGGATACTTTTTGCCTGTATTTATATCCTCAAAGATCTTAGTAGGCTGGATATACTGACAGGCTCTACAATGACCACATTTGAAATGGCCCTTGGTTTCTGTTAACCAATTCCTCTTTGGTTTCTTTGGGTTATAAAAGCTCTAAACCAGCGTATCCTTGATATTCTTGTTCCTCTTATATGTTATGCTTGGCTTTTCAGAGATATAGTCTCTCAGTGTTTCATCTTCTCTGAGAATATTCCAATGTTTTTGTATAATCTCTTTTATTGATATAAATAAATATCAGCAATATCCAATTATTTCTGGAGATGATGGAGAAAGATCTTAAAAAATATGAAGACGAAAACACCAGTTCAAGAAACATGAATAAAATAAAACTAAATTTAAAAAAAGATGAGAGAAAAACATTAGATGAACTGGAAAACAGTAATACAATCATTAAACCTGCTGATAAGGGAGGAAATGTGGTGTTAATAAAAGAATCAGACTATTTAAAGATGTGTGAAAAAGTCTTACTTGATCAGGACACCTATAAGGAGTTGAAGGAAAATCCTACAAAGAAATTTAGAAAAGAACTATATGAAATTCTCAGTTATGCTGAGACCTTAGATTTCCTCCTACCAAAATACATCACAATTCCAACTTTCTACCCACTCCCAAAAGTACATAAACAATCAAGTACCAGGCCGCCTGATAATGTCAAATAATAATTGTTTAACAGAAATAATAAGCAAGTACATAGATGACTATATTAAAGAAATGGTAAAGGTTTTGCCCTCATATTTACAAGACACTTTAGATGTACTTAAACAAATGAATGGCATCAGTGTACCTCAAGATAATTTGCTCATTACCATTGATGTGGAGCAATTATAATCTTCTATACCACACGAAAAAGGCATTAAGGCAGTTGAATTTTTTCAGAGCATCGAAAATCAGATGGATGAAGAATTTAGTGAATTTATTGTAAGACTGCTTAGATTTACTCTAAGTAAAAATGATTTTCTGTTTAACAATCTCTGGTATCAACAGATCAAAGGGACGGCAATGGGGACGGCCTGTGCCCCTAGTTACGCACATTTATATTTGGGACACTGGGAAGCTGTGGAGGTGTTCACTGAATCCAAACAAAACCATACAGATTAAATCATCCTATGGCAATGGTTTATAGATGACATCTTGCTGTTTTGGTCTGGCTCCCAAAGATATTTTGAAGACATCATTAAAGTATTAATGAAAGATGAACAAGGGAATATTCACACCTCAGTGTTCCGAAAAACAACAGCTTCCAATTCCCTTTTGCATTGGTCCAGCCAACATCCTGTATCGCTTAAAGCAGGAATACCAACGGGCCAATACCTTAGGTTAAAAAGAAATTGTGACAACATAGAGGAATTCAAGAAACAAGCGAAAGATCTAAAAGTGATGTTTAAAGAAAGGGGATACCCGAATCGGGTCCTAAAAAGAGCCTTCAAAAAAACACTAACAAGTGAAAGGGAAGATCTCATTTACAAGAAGAAATATGAAAAAATTGAAGAACAAGATCATACGATACGGCTAGTGATGTTCTATGGAAGTGACTGGGAACCAATAAAAGAGATTATACAGAAACATTGGGATATTCTTGGAGAAGATGAAACACTGAGAGACTATATCTCTGAAAAGCCAAGCATAACGTATAAGAGGAACAAGAATATCAAGGATACGTTGGTTAAGAGCTTTTATAACCCAAAGAAACCAAAGAGGAATTGGTTAACAGAAACCAAGGGCCGTTTTAAACGTGGACATTGTAGAGCCTGTCAGTATATCCAGCCTAGTAAAATCTTTGAGGATATAAATACAGGCAAAAAGTATCCAGTCAAAAATGTCATGAATTGTGAAAGCACCCATGTAATATACGTCATGACGTGCCCCTGTCAGAAATTTTATGTAGGCAAAACATTCCGCTAACTCAAAAGAAGAATAATCAAACATGTGTATTCTATTAAAAAGGGCCTTGATACTACTGTTTTAAGACATATGAAATACTTTTATGAAAATAAACCAGAAGCCATGAAATTCCAAGTTTTAGAGAGGCTATGGAATAGTCCAGGAGAAGGTGACACAGATCAAATTTTATTACAAATGGAGAGTAAATGGATATTTACATTAGATTGCAAATACCCTAAAGGCCTTAATGAAGGTTATTCCTATTAAGCTTTTTCATAGCTTAAGTGTTTTACTTTTAGAGAATTTTTTTTTGATTTCTCAATTTTAGTAATGACCTATAATGCAATATATAGTCACTACATTTTTTTCAGTAGAACAGTATATAAGAAATACACTTTTTTTTTTTTCTCTTTTGGTCTCATTATATCTAAGACCTATTAAGATATTGATACACAACTATTTTTACACATTTTTTAATTTATCACTTATAGTTATGAAGGTGATCAAATTAGTTAAGTGTATACAAGCACTTTTCTTCTCTCCTGTTTATTTAATATGAATATATTAATTAATTTACAGCATTAATATTTAATGCAATAAATTACACTTGCACCAATAATCTTATATTATTTTATAGTTAATATAAGCTTAATAGCTTCCTTGTAGAAGCTCTGAGAATTATATTTTTTAGTATCCCTTTTGGACATCCTTACACTTTTCACAAAAAGAGATTTAGTACACTTTTTTATGAATTATATATTTCTAGTAATTGTAATATATAGGTAACCAACTGTTTATGTTGAATAAATATAAGCTCATAAGTAAAATCAAAAGCTATATAGAAAGATCTATTGAATAGAGTAAAATTAGATTAAATAAAGCTTTCTGTATTTCAATTTGCGTAATATCACTTAATAAAGTTTGTTTAAAAGGAGGCTAAATAAAGTTAATTGAAATGAGCATAATGTTGCGCAATGACAACATTGCGCAAACGCGAACTTCATTACGTAATTACGCAAAACCCGGAAGTAACAGGCTTTATAAGCCAGTGTGAAAGCCAGAGCAGTATAGCCTTAGAAAAAGTCCTGTAAAAGGGCGAAATGGACCATTGGCACCTAGTTTTTTCAATGGAACAGGCTCTTATCTCCCCAATATGGCTTAAAGGGTCTTTTGTCAACTTTTTTCAACTTTTTACAAAGGGACAAAGAAACATGGAGAGAAGGAACTGAATAGCAAGTATTTTTGTTTGCTACATGTTATCACCCTCTCACTTACGTAATTTATTCAATTATATCCCTATTACTTCTATGTAATATCTTTTTGCATCAATATATAGTTGTTTTATTGACTGAATAGATTCCCTATTCTTGGAAGATATAGAATGCCTGGACTTCCACAATACAGTTTGTTTTTAATATATATAGTGTGTGCTGTTTTATCTCATATCTTTATTTCAACTCTATGATTATCAGTCTATCCTGTGTTTACAGGACCATCAGTATAGGCTGATATATGAGAGTTGATTTGCCTATAGTTATTATTACAGTACCATATAAGTCTGGGAATATATTGATCTGGACTATTATAAATAGAACTTATTATCTCCATATTTACAATATTCAAATTACTGTAATTTTGGCATTAAGTTAAAAAGTTAGCATGCACTTTTTTAATTTATTTTTTCGGCGCTTTTCCAGGATCAATAGTATCTTAATAAAATAAAATGTATTATATATCCAAAATGGGCTCTAAAAAAAATCCAAGTGCAACAAATCTCATCCCCAGCCTCAATGATGCCTCTATAAGACAGTAGGTACAACCTGTTACTGATACAGTTATCCCATAGTGATGGCCATTACTTACACAAAAAGAGTGTGACATAAGATGGATTTTATAAGCAGAACAATACTTCATTTAACACAAGGTCTTCCTTACCTATTTTATTTCAACTCTAGACACAGAGCATCTCACCAAGAAAGTTACATTTTAGAACTAGTTATAGAGCATCACCATGTTACAGCAAAGGGGTCATGCCTTTACAAAGTGAAGAGAATTAGGAACCCACTGGAGCCTTCATTTTGTGGGTCAGTCATGTTTTACTAATACATGTATTTTTTTATGTGTTTAATAACCAGTGACCAAAAAGATCTTGGTTAAAATCTTTTGTAAAAATGTTCATTGTTCGTGCTGGTTCCTAATCCCAAAGAGAGTCAGAGCTTCCAATACTTTATGTCACCTCACTGCTTAAATATATTTTAGATCATGTCTTTGTTTGTCTTTGTGATTGTATTTCCTCTCCTAAACTTTAATATTATCATTATAGGAGGTCCCTGCATTACTATCATATTTAAAGAAAACCTGTAGTTAGAAACGGCTCCAAAGGCTTTTTGTATGAGTTAGTTTTTATGTTCTTTTTGTTTGAATTAAAAGAAATAGCAAAATAGCGTCTGTAATCTATTATTACAGTATAGAGGTATTATTATTATTATTATTATTATTGTTATTATTATTATTATTATTATTATTACAGTATAACACTGTATTATTATTATCAGATATGTGACTATATATTATTATTATTATTATTATTATTCATGGTTCCAGGTTACATACAGTTTATTAACAGGGGAACGCCTGTATACCGTATTTTTCGCCGTATAAGACGCACTTTTTCTTCCCCAAAACTGGGGGAGGAAAGTTGGTGCGTCTTATACGGCGAATATAGCTTTTCAGACTGCCTCTGTCCTCTTGATTTCACCCCAGCGCTTCCTACCAGCATCGCGTCGGCCGGTGCGTCCTAGTGACGTCACACACGCAACGCTGCAGTAGGAAGCTGGTAGGAAGCGCTGGGGTGAGATCAAGATGGCAGAGATCAGAAGGAAGGTGAGGATCAGGGGGGTCAGGGAGGATCAGGAGGGTCAGGGAGGGTCAAGGGCTCCCAAATGCTGCAGTATATGGATGTGTGTGTGTATGTATGTGTGTATGTGTGTGTGTGTGTGTGTATGTATGTGTATGTGTGTGTATGTGTGTGTATGTATATATGTATGTGTATGTATATTTATGTGTGTATGTATATGTATGTATGTGTCTCTATAAAGGTGAGGATCAGGGGGGTCAGGGAGGATCAGGACGGTCAGGGAGGATCAGGAGGGTCAGGGAGGATCAGGAGGGTCAGGGAGGGTCAATGGCTCCCAAATGCTGCAGTATATGGATATGTGTATGTATGTGTGTGTGTATGTATGTGTGTGTATATATGTATGTATGTGTATGTATATTTATGTGTGTATGTATATGTATGTATGTGTATCTATATATATATATATATATATATATATATATATATATATATATATATATATATATTTGTGTGTAATGTAGGTGTGTATCTGTGTGTAAAGTGTATTTGTGTTTGAGTGTATTTGTGTTTGATTCAGATTTTTTTTTTTTCTTGTTTTCCTCCTCTAAAAACTAGGTGCGTCTTATCTGCCGGTGCGTCTTATATGGCAAAAAATACGGTAATAAATGTAAAATTATCAATTGCTATTTTTTTTTAACACAGATATTGACATGCGCAGAGTAACAACTCTCGAGAACCAAACTATAGGACATGAATTCTTTCTTCTTGGCTTCTCTGACTTCCCAAAGGTTCAAATTATATTATTTGTGGTATTTTTACTTATTTATATGATGACTTTGACATGGAATCTAATCATTCTAGTTCTTATACACAATGACCACCGTCTCCATACCCCAATGTACTTCTTTCTTGGCCACCTAGCATGTATAGATGCCTTTTCTTCCACTGTCACTGTCCCTCGAATGATTGTTGACTTGCTTTCCAAAATGAAGTCCATTTCCCACATGGCTTGTATAACTCAAATGTTTTTTTTCCTTTTGTTTGCATGTTCTGAGGTCTACTTGCTAGCTGTGATGTGCAACGACAGATATGTCGCCATTTGCCAACCACTGCATTACACCTCTATCATTTCTTGGAAGGTTTGTATCCGGATGGCATCAGGTGTATGGGCGCTTGGATTTGCCAATGCTTCTATACACTCCATTGGTACACTCAGACTGACTTTTTGTGGAGAAAATATTATTTATGGTTTCTGTTGTGATCTTCCTCTGTTATTACAGCTCTCATGCACTGACATTTTTATAAATTTCCTAATTATATACCTTGCATCTTTACCTATGGGATTTCTTGCACTCGCAGTAACCTTTATTCCATACATGTACATAGTCAGGTTGATCTTGAGGATCCCGACCAAGGAAGGGAAACATAAAGCTTTCTCTACTTGTACCTCACACCTGACTGTTGTCTCTATCTTTTATGGAACTCTTATGTTCACATACTTTCATCCTGCTCCAACTCACCATGATATTGGAGAAAGAATAATATCTGTCATTTACACAATAATTACTCCATTATTAAATCCTCTCATTTAAAGTTTAAGGAATAAGGAACTGATAACAGCACTTAGAAAACTTACAGAGAAATCTCACAAACATTAGGATGAGATTTGCAGATAAATATAAGATTACAGAGATGGATTGTCTTACGTTATATCTACAAGTAAAACCCATTAGAGCTATTGCTAGAAGCATGTAATCAAACTTAACAGATTTATCTATTTATTTGTTTTGTACGTTTATACAGTGAAAGGAGCGATCTAGTGCAATCAAACGTGGGAGTAAAACAGAACAAACATTTACAAGAACAAAAAGGATGTTTTCAACTTGATGTTTAGTACTTATAGATAATATATAAGCTCCACAAATATATATTTTTAATAAACTAGTCAATTTATATATTATTTGCCAAGCATGTGACGGAAGGATCTCATGTCTTCCATGGTCAGGAGTCAATCTGAGGGAAATGCTTCTGGGTGTGCTGTTGAAACAAATATGGGGTATCAAGCTTTGATTCCCAGGGTTTCATGTATTGGAATCTACTTCTGCTGCCAGGATTCTCAGAGTACAATAACTATGCTGTACAACCTGAAGTCCTAGACTTTTATAAAAAAACGTCCATTCTTTTCAGCTGCTTCTTGTTTAGCTGCTAGATTCCTCACGTTGCTCTTGTTTCTGGTTTTGATATTTTCTCTGTTGATTCTGTTGTCTGCTTCCCATCTTCCCAATTTTGCCTGTCGGACACTCGTCAGTTCTGATCTTCTGATATGAATCTTGATAAAGCTCCTACATTGTCTGGTAGGTCCTGAAAAGTTCAGTCTGAACTCTGATTCTGGGATTCAGGTTGGTCTTCCCAACATTTCATTGCCCCTAAATGGTCTATCTCCTGATTGTTACTAACCCCCAACATCACATCTTACCACAAGGAGCACCCTCACATTCGAAAAAAAAGGGGGTTGGGAAGGCAAACATGGCAGACACACATGTACGTATATTTCTGTTTCTGTGAAATGGTGGAGAGGCTCTGGAATCTGGCTTTGTTATTTGTTTCTTTTTAATTCTCCTTGATGAGAAGAATTGACACTCTCCTCTCACATTATATTTAAATATGCGTTAAGGTGATTTGAGAATCTATCCATTTTTTAATCTTAATGCAGTTTTTGCTACCTGTAAATACTTTATGTTCAAACATATAAACTTCTAAACTATTCAATTCAATATTTTTCCAGCAGACATTTAAAACAGCATTTCATAAATATAAAGATTTTAGATTTATGAAACTTAGTGTGAGAGTGGAAAGTGTTCAAGAGATGGTTTCTTTAGAATACAATTGTTTTTTGCATATTTAAATGCAAAAATATTTTTTTCAGGGAAAAACATTGAAAAAATGTGCGTTTGGGTTGAAATAACTGTCAGAGTGTTGGAAAAATAATTGTAATGGGATTGGATTAAGAGAATATGTAGTGCTTTGGAAGGATGACAGGAGTGTATAAATGTCTGTTACAGGAAGAAGTGAGTGAGACTGAGTGAGAGTGAGGGAATGAATGAGTGAGTGAGAGTGAGTGAGAGTGAGTGAGTGAATGAGTGAATGAGTGAGTGAGAGTGAGAGTGAGTGAATGAGTGAGTGAATGAGTGAGTGAGTGAATGAGTGAGTGAGAGTGAGTGAGAGTGAGTGAGTGAGTTAGTTGTCTTTGAGAAAATACTGAGCTCGGACATTTGTGGTCTGCCATTTGGATTTTGTTGGTTATTTGCAGGGAAAGGTTTTTCTTAATGTTACTGATTTTCAATTTAAACTGGATTTAGAGGTTCTGGGCTATATTTTCTGCAGATTACAAATAGATGAATTGCATGTACTTCTAAAATAGGAGAAATAAAGGTATGGGACAGGAAGCATATAGTGAAAGGTTATGTGAGAGGAAAGTAGAAAGCGTACAACATCCCTTCCTATTCCCAAGCATATTTCTTTAGCAAGGTATATAACAAACTAGTAAAATTAGCAGCTGGGAAAGCCATGGCAATTTAAAAAAGTGGAAGATTATGTTTATGAGTACAAAAATCAATTTTGAATTGGATACATAACTTCATGAGAGCTGGTTTATACTGTTATGTTCAGTGGAGACTGGTGAGGGAGGCCCTTCAAAAAATAAAAGATATATAAAATAAATAAACTCTTGATGGGCAACCCAACAGCTGACTATCTTGAGATATATGAGCACATTATACTGGAGGGTAAAACCCGCAATTCCATTACAAAGAATATGCTTATTTTAAAGTTGAATCATTATGGATTACGACATACTATTTGTTGCCAAAAGTCAAAAAAATCAACATCAACCACCTGAGAGACCTATTATCTCAGACAAACAATAGCCTTGGTGAAAATGCAAGCAGATTTTTGGTTACCAAACTCAGATCCCATGTTCTTACACTTCCCTCATACATTAGGGATACCACGAACATTCTAAATAGATTACAGGATACACACTTGAGTACATCCATACTGTTGGACACATGTGATGTGGAAAGTTTGTACACCTCAATTGGACATGACGAGGGTTGCTTTGCAATGGAATTCTTCCTGCAAATAGAATCAACCAATAATTGGGAGAGAAATCAATTTTTTATATGACTTCTCAAATTTATTTTGAGACATAACTACTTTGTATTTTACTACAAATTATGTTTGCAGATTCACAGTACAGCCATAGGGACTGCTTGATGCTCCCACATATGCCAACTTGTATCTTGGTTGGTGGGAGCATGAGCTAGTCTTCCATGAGCGTAACCGCAAATTTACTGATTATATCTTCCTCTGGGCCCGTTACATAGATGATATTCTTGTAGTGTGGGAGGAAAGGAAACCAGCCGTAAGGAATTTACTAATGATCTCAATTTGAAACTTACTTTGTGTTTAAGTGATAAATCAATGAACTTCTTGGACATTAAAATATTGAAAACCGTAGATGGATCAGTACAGACTGAAATTTATTGGAAGACAACAGCAACGAACAGTTCACTACATTTCACGAGTTCCCATGCTACAAATACTAAGGATAGTATAACCATCCAAGGTGAATTTATAAGACTACGTAGGAACTGTCCAACCTTTAACACTGATCAAGAAAGATCACAAGAATTGTTAGCCAGACTGAAAGTAAAGGCTACAGCAACAGTAAAATAAAATAAAAAGTATATCACTATGCATTACATGTAATAAGAGAAGATTTATTGACTCCAAAAAATAAGCCCAATAGACAAGATTCCTTAAGATATGTTGGCACATTTAATCAACATTGGAGAGAAATATGTTTTATACTCAACAGACATATCAAAATCTTACAGTCTGATGACATAATAAGATCCTTTATTGGTGACAGATCAAAGCATCTTAGAGAAAATCCCAAACTACAAAAGATAAATTGGTGTGTAGCCATTATGTTAATGAAGGGAGGTCCAAAAGGCAGAAGTCAATGCCTCAAGGCACCTTCCAATGTGGACATTGCTCAATCTGTCCATACATAATTTTTTTTAAAGAAATGGAGGATTGTATTGGCAGTAAGAAAATCCTCACTGGATTTCATAACTGTAATAACGAGGGAGTAAATGACTGCATAGAATGTAATTGCTCTTTAAAATATGTTGGTATGCCTACTAGGAAACTATGTGTACGTATATGTGAGCATTTATCCAATATCAGGAACAGCCAATCAGATAAGGGTGAGATGCTTACTACTGTAGCAAAACACTTCAATGTTAAACATGATTCAAAACCACATTTAAAGTGTTGGATATTAGAAAGGATCAATTTAGGAATAAGAAAAGGAAATCTTACAACTGAACTACTAAAAGCAGAAACTAAATAGATTGAATTGTTAAATATCATGGATCAAATAAAAATTGTAATTTCTCAATGTTTCTATAGTCAGTCATATGACATATTAGATGGATAATCAATACCACAGAGAGTAGGACAAATCCATACCTTATTACTCACATTCTCTGCTATTGGATATAATTGGTAATGGTCTTATTTTGGACTTATATGACACAGTAACACTTTTTTTATTTGTATTTCGGAACTTTTTCTGTCTTCTTGTATATATTCATTACATATTAGGTTATGTGCTTATGGTCATCTTATTATTGACTTTAATATAACGTTATTCATCTATCCATGTAATATGTCACAATGATTCTTTAGGTGTAGTATACACTCAGAATTCAAATTAATTTTTAATACCTTTACTGTAAGATTTACTAATACACTATCACATACAATTTTCACAATATTGCTTTTTTTATATTATATATCACATGTGCTGTACACTCATATTCACATTCACTTTCATATATTTTTTTGCAGATTCATTATTACACTACCACACAATTCTCACATAATTGCTTTATTATATTATACACCACATACATTAGTAATTTGTAATGATACTTATAATCTCCTTTTGGGTATTCTTATCACTTCACCATGTAAATGTAATTTACATATATTATTATTTTAAAATCTAATGTTTGATATATGTTGGATAGATGAGGAAATTTGTAGTACAGAATTATAGTGATTATCCAAATGTAAAACACACTTATATCACATAATCACATTTACTTTATACAAGTACTATTGAGCAATTTTATTTAATTTATTTAATTATTTATAAGACAACAAAGGCAAAGGTGCTTATCAGAGAACGAACCAATCTTAATAGATTAGTTCTATGGCCATGATAAGCTACTCTGAGAGCAACCGGTTTCCGTCACTTGTGCCCTTCACAGGGAGAAATATCCTGTAGTATATCTCTCTGGTCCCACTCAAAAGAGTGACCCAGCCCCGAAATACCAGGCAATTCTACCCTGAACAGGAGAAACAGCAAACCCCAAATGCGTTTCGGCCTTCATGGGTCTCGTCACTGAGGTGCAGCTGAACTCCCCAAGGCACAGTGAGCAAGGGGTCCACGTCTGGAGTCCCCTATTACCTTTAGGGAGACTAAACCCTAAAGGTAATTTGCATATACAAGACAACAAAGGCAGAAGTGCTCATCAGAGAACAAACCAACCTTAATAGGTTAGTTCTATAGCCATGATAAGCTACTCTGAGAGCAACCTCTTTTAGCTCACTTGTGCACTTCACAGGGAGAAATATCCTGTAGTATATCAGTCTGGTCCCACTCAAAAGAGTAACCCAGCCCCGAAATACCAGGTAATTCTACCCTGAACAGGAGAAACAGCAAACCCCTAACGCGTTTCGGCCTTTATGGGCCTCGTCAGTGAGGTGCAGCTAAACTCCCTAAGGCACAGTGAGCAAGGGGTCCACGTCTGGAGTCCCCTATTACCTTTAGGGAGACTAAACCCTAAAGGTAATTTGCATATACAAGACAACAAAGGCAGAAGTGCTCATCAGAGAACAAACCAACCTTAATAGGTTAGTCCTATAGCCATGATAAGCTACTCTGAGAGCAACCTCTTTTAGCTCACTTGTGCCCTTCACAGGGAGAAATATCCTGTAGTATATCAGTCTGGTCCCACTCAAAAGAGTAACCCAGCCCCGAAATACCAGGTAATTCTACCCTGAACAGGAGAAACAGCAAACCCCTAACGCGTTTTGGCCTTCATGGGCCTCGTCAGTGAGGTGCAGCTGAACTCCCTAAGGCACAGTGAGAACACTTAAAAAAATTGTCACTTTATTATTTTATCACTTTACATACTTAGAAATAATATCTAATTATTTGGACCATTATTGTTCCTATATTTTTCTTTATATTCCCAGATACATTTTTATACATTATAGTTTTATATTAGCACAATCATATCTTTTCATGGGTTATAATATAGATAGTATATTTCATTTAAAAATCCATTATGGATTATTATTTTTGATTTGGCTGTTACCTTTTTACGTTATATATATTTATGTTATACATATTTTAAATTGATTGATATGTATATAATATTAGTATGGTGGGGATCGTCTTTTGTATATATATATATTTGATCTTTGTCTTATTATTAATGTATAGAACAATAAAGTATGTCATGGGTATTGAACCAGCGATACTGTATGTAAAAATTTTAGACATATGACATATGTCTCATATAAATTACTTTAATCACATATAATCAGTTTTATTCAATACTCTCATCACAATATGGATCTTATTTTGATCTTTATTCTTCTAGTAGTATTGTTGATATTGGGTGGACTCCTAATATGTGTCATTTATGATGTGGATTGAGACAAAGTAATTCTTTACGTTGCTCATGCATGTCTGTATTACTTTCAGTTTCCCTTGAGGGCAGTATGGATACCTCCTGTTGGGTCTGTTCTGGCTCAGATTTATCTGAAAAAGAAAATAAATAAGTCTGAAAGTACTAAAACAGTTAAGCTAACTATTGGACTTACCTTGTTAAAAGGATCCCTCACAAATGTTCTCTCCAGCCTCAGCTGAAGCTCCTCCTGCGAAACGTGCGTATCAGGCTTTCCGCCACGTACCCTCCTGATCATGTCACACACCGGATGGGCAGGAGCACAGAAAGATGAGTTACAATATCTAGTTTGCTATAATGCCTAATACTGTATATTTAACAGAAGCATTTGTGAGAAATATCCCCACTGTCTGCACACATTTGTATATCGAGTAGATTGCATTTTATATTTCTCTACTTTAAGTTGTACAATAAGTATACTAGGGGTTAAAATACAGCTGAATATGGCTTAACACATGTTTTTTTTTTCTAACTAGATCCCTAATATACTACTTGAGCCCTATTTATACTTATATATAGATTGAATATATTTATAGTACTTACATTTTGTCTGTTTATATAATATATTATATATTTGTATTGGGTATCTACTTTACTGTTTGTATATTAGGTTATTTGTACCAGACAGCTATATATATTGTTTGTATATCTGGCACCTATATTATATGTAAAATATATTTTTGGTTACACATTTGAGTTACAAGATAGACATGTTAGGTATGTTAAATACTACTTTTATGCAGCCTTTATTTTAATTATTATTGCCACATACTAATTTCAAAAATTCAGTCTTTATTTGTACATTTAAAATGTTGTTAAAAATGCAACGATTAAAAAGTTCATGTTAAACCCAAGGGGCCCTATTAAATTATCCCTCGTAGTTCTCTCGGTGCTCGCAAAAGGCAGTTTTCCTGCTGTTTGTGAGTACTGAATCTCTCGCAGTCTGCTTTGCGATATGACTGTGATAAAATGGCTGAGAATAGGCTCAGAGAGAGCTACGTAGCCTTAAATCTACGCATGATTCTCGCATATCGTAAGAATCCCTACGTGGACAAAAAGTCCACGCAAGGGATCCGAAAGCCTCTACGTGCTGCCTCGGAACAGCCCGAGACAGCAGTGTGAGGCTCCCCCTGCACCCTATACACATCCCCATGCTGCAGGGGTTTCTATCAGGACCCCTGCATCACCCCCACATTAACCCCTTGCAGCGGGGGTCCCCAGTCTGCATAGATCAGGCCCCCCCGCTGTATTTCAAACTTTTAAATTCCCCGCCGCGGCTCCATAAAGCGGCCGCGGCACACTATTACCCAATCCCGGCCGCGGCACTTAAAATCAACCCCCGAAGTGTCCCCATATAAACCCCCTGCAGCGGGGGTCCCCGATCGCCACCAATCGTGACCCTGCTGCAATTCAATTTTAAATTTCCCTCCTCGCGGGTCCTCAAAGGACCGTAAAGGTCCTGAAAGGACTCGCACTAAAAATATTAACCCCAGGCAACTATAATTACCCCATTAACTCATGGTGGTCAATCCAGACCACCATAAGGCCTAAATTAACCCATTAACTCATGATGGTCAATCCAGACCACCATAAGGCCTAAATTAACCAATTAACTCATGGTGGTAAATCCAGACCACTATAAGGCCTAAATTAACCCATTAACTCATGGTGGTCAATACAGACCACCATAAGGCCTAAAGTAACCCATTAACTCATGGTGGTCAATCCAGACAACCATAAGGCTTAAATTAACCCATTAACTCATGATGGTCAATCCAGACCACCATAAGGCCTAAATTAACCCATTAACTCATGATGGTCAATCCAGACCACCATAAGGCCTAAATTAACCCATTAACTCATGGTGGTCAATACAGACCAAAATAAGGCCTAAATTAACCCATTAACTCATGGTGGTCAATACAGACCACCATAAGGCTCTATTTAACCCAATCAGTCCCATAAGGGTATATTATTACCATTATGGGCCTGTTACAACCCAACATTAACCACATAAGTGCCATGATGGTCCTCAAGGACCATCATGACACTAACTACAAACACTACACTATAACCCCCAATAAACCATTTAATCTAAACTAACCCCCCTCTACACTAATCTATTAACACTTACACTACCTACCTACACTACCTGCCCCCTAATAAACCTCCCCAACACTCTAATTACAGAAAAAAAACTACAGTACAGAAAACAAAAAACCTACAGTACAGAAAACAAAAAAATACATTACAACCCCACCCCCCACTACAGAAAACAAAAAAATACATTACAACCCCACCCCCGACTACAGAAAACAAAAAAATACATTACAACCCGACCCCCACTACAGAAAATAAAAAAATTACACACCTGAAAAGGAAAGACAGATAAACACAATACAATACATACATATAATACATTACATACATTACATACAATACATGACATTACATACATTACATATAATATATTATTATATTATTATAATATAATATATTACATACAATACATGACATTACATACATTACATATAATATATTAAATATAATATATTACATATAATATATTAAATATAATATATTACATATAATATATTACATACAATACATGACATTACATACATTACATATAATATATTAAATATAATATATTACATATAAAATATTAAATATAATATATTACATATAATATATTACATATAGTCCAAATCAAATACCGCCTATCTATCTAACATACAATCTATTTAATTTAAAATAAATCCTAACTATATCAAATACATCCCCCCATCTATCTAATATACAATAAATCCTAACTACATACACAGACCATTATTCTAAAATAAAATAAAATAATTACAGTCCTAACTACACAGACCCTAATTCTAAGCTAAAATCAATAAATTAAGACCACTTACCTTTAAGATGTTGCTTCAGATCACTAACCTATGGGTCAAACAAAACAAAATAATTAGTACAAAACATTAACATCCAATAAATAAACATTCTATACATTCTAAATAATATACTCACCTTTACTGCATGTTCCGTCATTGTTTAGCTCTTCCGGCGCGGCCCTGTTAAAAAAAAAACACAATACATGAATACATTAATACAATATATAAACAATAAATAAAATACACACATAAACAGCTAAATATACATTTAACTTACCTCCCCGCGATGTCCACGGCCTTCTCTCCTTCAGCCCCGGCTGGGCCGCGGAACCATCCGCGCTCTAAAAAAAAAAAAAAAAGAAACTAACGGAGGTCTGCACTGGCAGACCTCCCCGACGCTAATGAACCTCCCGGAGTCATTTCCGGGAGGAAATTGGCATTGGCGGCTTGTGATTGGCTGGAAAAGCTGTCTATCAATTTCTGCCAATCAAAAGTCGTCAATGTGTGAGCCAATCAGGATGGGATACACCCCAATATCCCACCCTGATTGGCTAAAACACTTGTCTATCTTTCTGGGAACCAATCACAAGGCTCAGATGCCTTCAGGCAATCACTATGGGATACACCCCCACGGAGTGATTGGTAGAAGACATCTGCGCATCCTGATTGGCTCCTACATTGACGACTTTTGATTGGCTGACAGCTTTTTCAGTCAATCACAAGCCGCCAATGCCAATTTCCTCCCGGAAACGACTCCGGGAGGTTCATTAGCGTCGGGGAGGTCTGCCAGTGCAGACCTCCGTTTTTTTTTTTTTTTTTTTTTTTTTTAAAGCACGGATGGTTCCCCGGTCCAGCCGGGGCTGAAGGAGAGAAGGCCAGGGACATCGCTGGGAGGTAAGTTAAATGTATATTTAGATGTTTATATGTGTATTTTATTTATTGTTTATATATTGTATTAATGTATTTATGTATTGTGTTTTTTTTAACAGGGCCGCGGCGGAAGAGCTAAACAATGACGGGACATGCTGTAAAGGTGAGTATATTATTTAGAATGTATAGAATGTTTATTTATTGGATGTTAATGTTTTGTACTAATTATTTTGTTTTGTTTGACCCATAGGTTAGTGATCTGAAGCAACATCTTAAATGTAAGTGGTCTTAATTTATTGATTTTAGCTTAGAATTAGGGTCTGTGTAGTTAGGACTGTAATTATTTTATTTTATTTTAGAATAAGGGTCTGTGTATGTAGTTAGGATTTATTGTATATTAGATAGATAGGGGGATGTATTTGATATAGTTAGGATTTATTTTAAATTAAATAGATTGTATGTTAGATAGATAGGGGGTATTTGATTTGGACTATAAGTAATATATTATATGTAATGTATGTAATGTCATGTATTTTATGTAATATATTATATGTAATATATTATATTTAATATATTATATTTAATATATTATATGTAATGTATGTAATGTCATGTATTGTATGTAATGTATTATATTTAATATATTATATTTAATATATTATATTTAATATATTATATGTAATGTATGTAATGTCATGAATTGTATGTAATGTATGTAATGTATTATATGTATGTATTGTATTGTGTTTATCTGTCTTTCCTTTTCAGGTGTGTAATATTTTTATTTTCTGTAGTGGGAGATGGGGTTGTAATGTATTTTTTTGTTTTCTGTAGTGGGGGGTGGGGTTGTAATGTATTTTTTTGTTTTCTGTAGTGGGGGGTGGGGTTGTAATGTATTTTTTTGTTTCCTGTACTGTAAGTTTTTTTTTTTTCTTTACTGTAGTTTTTTTTTTTTTCTGTAAGGTAGTTTTTTTTCTGTAATTAGAGTGTTGGTACGGTTTATTAGGATTGACCATCATGAGTTAATGGGTTAATTTAGGCCTTATGGTGGTCTGGATTGACCACCATGAGTTAATGGGTTAATTTAGGCCTCATGGTGGTCTGGATTGACCATCATGAGTTAATGGGTTAATTTAGGCCTCATGGTGGTCTGTATTGACCACCATGAGTTAATCGGTTAATTTAGGCCTTATGGTGGTCTGGATTGACCACCATGAGTTAATGGGTTAATTTAGGCCTTATGGTGGTCTGGATTGACCACCATGAGTTAATGGGTTAATTTAGGCCTTATGGTGGTCTGGATTGACCACCATGAGTTAATGGGTTAATTTAGGCCTTATGGTGGTCTGGATTGACCACCATGAGTTAGTGGGTTAAATAGAGCCTTATGGTGGTCTGTATTGACCACCATGAGTTAATGGGTTAATTTAGGCCTTATGGTGGTCTGTATTGACCACCATGAGTTAATGGGTTAATTTAGGCCTTATGGTGGTGGATTGACCACCATGAGTTAATGGGTTAATTTAGGCCTTATGGTGGTCTGGATTGACCATCATGAGTTAATGGGTTAATTTAGGCCTTATGGTGGTCTGGATTGACCACCATGAATTAATGGGTTAATTTAGGACTTATGGTGGTCTGGATTGACCACAATGAGTTAATGGGGTAATTATAGTTGCCTGGGGTTAATATATTTAGTGTAAGTCCTTTCAGGACCTTTACGGTCCTTTGAGGACCCGCAAGGCGGGAAATTTAAAATTGAATTGCAGCAGGGTCACGATCGGTGCCGATCGGGCCCCCCCCGCTGCAGGGGGTTAATGTGGGGACAGTTCGGGGGTCCCGATGGGGACCCCCAGCATAGAGGGGGGTTAATTTTAGGTGCCGCGGTTTGGATTGGGTAATAGTGTGCAGCAGGCCCTTTAAGGAGCCGCGGCGGGGAATTTAAAAGTTTGAAATGCAGCGGGGGCCTGATCGGTGCCGATCGGGGACCCCCGCTGCAAGGGGTTAATGTGTGGGGGCTGCGGAGTTTCCTATAGACCCCTGCAGCAAGGTGTTCATGTGAGGACACTTCGGGGGTCCCGACGGGGACCCCTGCATTGAGGGGGGGTTCATTTTAGGTACCTGGGGGGTTTTTGGAGTACACCCCACGGCAGGGCTTATGTGGGGGACTGCCGCGGAGGTCCCTTTTAGGACCCCTGCAGCACTTGATGAGGAGTGGGAGCCTGCGATATCATCTTGCAGGCTGTCACTCCTCATGTACATTTACGCAGTGTAGATACGTACGGCCCTGCTGCGTAGCTCATACGTTGCTCGCAGCAGGGCTAATTTAATAGCATTGTAAGTTAGAGAAACTGTGCAGTACGTAGGGCTTAAGTAGAAGCCTCTTATTTACGAGGCTGGAATTTAATGAGGCCCAAGGTGTTTAATCCTTTGGGCTTTTTGACATCCAGCAAATTATTAAAGGTTTATTTAAGTTTTATTTTTGTTGTTATTATATTCTTTGCTTTGATCACAGCTTTTTTATTTAATTAATTTATTATGCTCAAGTCAATAAAAGATTTGGTTTTTCAATTCAACTGTATTTGTGTGTTTTTGGTTATGTATCCTTAGTCATATCCTTATCAGGATGAGATGTGGGTATCGATTGCCAACAATTAATTGAGACAGGTAGCGAATCTGGCATGTGTGACATATGATGAGGCTTCAAAGCCTGGAGACAGTAAAGGTGAGGTTGATGATAGGTAGAGGTGAGTGGCATGAGGTAGCGACCACAAGTGAATAGGGTGAAGATGATTTGTTTTGAGGATAGGATGAAACAAGATTAATATGAACGAGAGGTGGGGGGAGGTGAAAGGAAATGCATCAGAAAGTATGCTAAGGTTGGTGAGTGTAGAGTGAGTAAGTGAAGCAAGGCAATTGGAATGGTTTGTGGTTAGTAGGGGCTGAATCCATGAGGAGCACCCGGATGGTCCACAAAGAATGGTTGTTACTAGTGAATCTATTTGTGTTGGTTGTTGAACCTAATTGATGAATAAAGAGTTGGTCAAATGCAAAACAGTGGTTGTGGGTTTTAAAGCAAAAGGTATAAAGTTGTGTTGTGAGCAGGCAAACACATGTCTTTGATGTTTTATGGGATTCATATTCAACTGTAGGTTTTAACAGAATGGCAGAATCATAAAACAAAAGATGGCTACAAAAAATAAAAAATAAACAACCCTGTTCAAAGGTTTGCATACCCTTAGTTCTTAATACTGTGTATTGCCCCATTTAGTATCAATAACAGCATTCAGTCTTTTGTAATAGTTGTCTATGAAGTCCCTAATTGCAGTTGGTATGGCTGCCCATTCATCATGGCAAAATGCCTCCAGTTCATGCAAAGTCTTTGGTCATCTTGCATGTACCGCAAGTTTGAGATCTCCCTAGAGTGGTTTGATGATATTAGGGTCAGGAGACTATGATAGCCACTCCACAACCTTCACCTTTTGCTGCTGTAACCACTGGAGGGTCAACTTGCCCTTGTGCTTAGGGTCATTGTCATGCTGGAAAGTCCAAGAGCATCCTATGCACAGCCTTCATGCAGAAGAATGCAAATTGTCTACCAGTACTTTTTTGAAAATATGAGTGCCATCAATTATCACAAGATTCTCCATGCCTTTAGAGCTAACCAATTCCTCCCAAAACATCAATGAGCCACCACCATGCTTCACAGTGGGGATGCTATTCTTCTCACTTTAGTCCTTGTGGATCCCTCTTCAAACATAGCGCTTATGGTTGTGACAATAAAGCTCTATTTTGGTCTCACTCCAAATTACAGTGTGCCAGAAGCTGTGATGAATGTCAAGGTGTTGTTGGGCATATTGTAACCAGGCTTTTTTGTGGCATTGGTGCAGTAAAGGCTTCTTTCTGGCAACTCAACCATGCAGCTCATTTTTGTTCAAGTATCATCGTATTGTGCTTCTTGAAACAACCACACCGTCTTTTTCCAGAGCAGCCTCTGGTTACCTGTGAGTTTGTTTTGTATTCCGAATAATTCTTCTGGCAGCAGTGGCTAAAATCTTTATGATCTACCTGACACTTGCTTGGTATCAAGAGATCCCCAAATTTTCCACTTCTTAATAAGTGATTGAACAGTACTAACTGGCATTTTCAAGGCTTTGGATGTATTTTTATATCCTTTTCCATGTTTATGAAGTTTCATTACCTTGTTGCACCTTGTTGTCTTTTGACAGTTCTTTTCTGCTTCCCATGGCTCAGTGTCTAGCCTGCTCAGTGCATCTACGTGACAGCTAACAAACTAATTGACTATTTATACACATACATTGCAATTTAAAGAGTCACAGGTGGGAAATTAGCCTTTACTTGCAATTTTAACCTGTGTGTGTCACCTTGTGTGTCTGTAACAAGGCCAAACATTCAAGGGTATGTAAACTATGTGATAATAAATGAATTCCTATGATCACTATCCTTCAATAAAATATTTTTTTTGTTCACATATATAGTTGTGAGCATGCGGGTTGTTGCTAACACTGCGGGCTCGCAAAGCGAGGGCCGCAGTTGATGGCAAGGAGCGCCAAAGATGCTCCATGTGCAGGTTATGAGCACCATAGGTGCTTATCTCTACGACCCTCTACGACTTTAGGCCTGCAAATGCGGACCCTCGCAAAGTGAGGGGCCACATTTGCGGAGGTGGA
Source organism: Discoglossus pictus (assembly GCA_027410445.1). Taxonomy (NCBI): domain Eukaryota; kingdom Metazoa; phylum Chordata; class Amphibia; order Anura; family Alytidae; genus Discoglossus; species Discoglossus pictus. Next base: position 144,949 of record JAPZIH010000758.1, read on the forward strand.
GGCTCACACGTCGGTTGCAATGAGCCGCAGTCGGGACTTACACCGCAACATTTGACTTAGCATCCACAAATATGAGCCGCGGGACTTAGAAAAAAAAATCATTAGGAGCTTGCAAAAATACGACCGTAACGCCCCAACCGCGCACACATGAAAACATTAAGAACACAATAAATACACACAACAAACCCATAAAGTGACGTTTCATCTCGATTTAAGTACAAATTCAAGAGTTTACACACACGAAAATCCCCTAAGTAAGAGAAAAAATGAGCGGTGAAAAAAACGAAAACGAGGCTACAGGAGCCCAAACACGCAAAAAAACCACAAAACACATATGGATTTTCCGAAAAAGCCGTACGAGGTCCAAGATACACTATTAACAAGGACGCTACATCTTCCACAACCGCGTACCACATACACATTCCCCGCCATTTTACAACACTAACACAATGCGGAAGTACACAGCTACACTAACGGCTTCCCCTCGCGCACACAGCCTATTTACACTACACACTGCACACATTGCTGACACTTACACCTCAGCTCCACAACAGTGCAAACCGACATTGTATGCTGCAGGAACATCAAAACAGATTGTCAGCTCTTCAACACAATGCTTCCTGCTTATATTACTTCAAAATAGGTAAAGTATATTCATTTTTTAATTATTTAATTAGCATACAAAAAAACATATACACAAAAATAAAAAAATACACACAATAAACACAATAGCCTTTCACTGCGCCACACACAACAAGCACCAACGCTGCGCATAGCTCACAAAGTCTTGCAATAATCACAAAAACACATCACCGCCGACCAAACAATAACACCAAAGGATCTCGGACCTCCAACAAAATTAATGTCTCGACCAAACAGCATTACCTGCCTTACAATTTTATTGCCGTCATTTTTTGACAGGCAAGTTGCTATTTTTTAAAATCAATGCCAACATTTCACAATTTATGCCAGGGTATGCAATCTTTTGAGCAGAACTGTAAGTGGTGTGGATTTGAACGTATGAAAAGTGGTGTGCATAGGAAAACAAGTGAGACCAATTCATGGGCTGACCATAGAGAGTGCGGTAAGTGACTCAGAATTTTGATTAAGATGGAGGCATTGATTGCAACGTTTTAGTTAAAGTAGTAGTAGTTAAAGTAGGTAGAGAACATGGTGAGCATTTATCATGCATGTCATGTAAGGTAGTAGGGCTTTTAAGCCTGGAGGTAGATGACAGATAGGCAAAGACGGTTGTGAGGAGGGTCGTGGTGGAAGGAAAATATAGAGAGGAGGTGAGCATGCAAAAGTGAAAAGGAAACGTGATACATAAGGACTTGGTGACATGGTGATTGGAATAGTGCACAGTGGAGTGAGTTAAGCATTGAAAGAAAGCAGTAGAGTGAAAAGGTGGAGAAGGAAGATCTGTTTGTGACTTGGCTGAGGCACTGTAGGTGGCAACAAAGTGCCCTTAATACCCTTTAGTGTTTAAGTTTGAATCCAAACACCTCTCTCTTACTATTGGGGTTGGCTACTGATCTACAGGGACTACCATATCTGGTTCATGCAGAACCTTCCACCTCATGATTCTGTGCCCCAGGTACTATACCTCCCCTCTAGCGATCTGTCACTTTTTAGGGATTTTGGTCAGTGCATATGCTGAATCCTACCGAGAACCATGGCTAGGTGTTCTACATGCTCCTATCAAGTATGGCTGAACATGACTATGTCATTCAGATAAATGGTCAACAAGCTGTTGGAACATAGAAGGGCATTCTTCATCCAAAAGGGCATCACAGCTGATTTAGCAAGAGTCATCTGTCAGTAGTTTTTAGTAGTCACGTAAGTCACCCATCCAAACTTAACCATCAACTCATCTACACTCAACATGGGGTAAGCATCAGTCATCATCTTGTCATTCAGCCCTCAGTATTTCACACAGAACCAAGTGGTCTCGTACTTCTCTTTCACCAACACCACACAGGACACCTAAAGACTATATAATGGTTCCTTAACAACGAGCCATAGTTGCTACTCAGCAATTGCTTGTGTTGCTGACTTTAGTTAGGGAGTATGTCAGCTAGGATCAGGGTCTCGTGGGATGGGACAAAAGGGGCAAGCATTTCAGTCTGCATCCCAACGTCAGAATCTTACCGTTCTTACAGTCATATGGCCATTACTTGGAACTGTCAACTCTACTTTGTCTTCAGCTTATTCACATGGTTTGCCCTTTAAATCTGCTGTTACTCATCCAACACTATATAGGTGTGTTGGCCAGTGTCCAGGCAATCTGGAAGGGTCCCTCGCAGCATGCCTGGATATTATGCTGTGGTTGTATTCTAACTTTAACACTTGCTGTTCTATAGGAATCTATCTTGCCCCAACATTTTGCTCATACCTGCACTTTTGGGTATTTTTGCTCTTCCTTGGCTAACCACGTCAGGGTTTTCAGTCTATCCCTGAAAAGCAGCGTATATGGCACTGCTTTGACTTTCACCCCTGATTATCCCCTTCCCAAAACCCACCTTGACAGGTAAAATGGCCTCCTCACTCTCAGTCCATACAAGGGCAAAAAATGGTAAAACACAATTGTTCTATAAGTAAAGAGTAATAATAATAATCCACAAAGGCTCTAATCTTAACTTTTAGAGTACTGCTGAACACAAGCCATAGGTCTTGGGATGATAGAATTAAAGCCATATACCGAGTACTCTGAAATGATTAAATTGTTAAAAAGGTTTAATTCACCATAGCTGCTGTAATGTGGCAAAGAGCTGCAGCCTCTGGGTACAGTGTGGCATAGGCTTGGCAAAGTGGCCAATATCTACAGCCACTCGGTGGAAGGGGAACTCTATATGGGCATGGGCTCAAGGGGATTCTGGGGCACTCACTTGTGGCCACTAAATAGCTGACAAGTATCACAAGAGGCACAGAAATTTGTGATATATTGACATACTCCTGGGCAGTAAAAGGCCTGAGTCAGGCATTGGAGAGTGTGGTGATTAGCTTAGCCATACATTGGGTACCATGATCTAAGTAACTTTATCTTGAACCCAACCTGGTTGCATAATCCAAAAAATAGAAAGGTATCTCTTAGCCGATATACTAGACTTGTCAAGGGTCTCAATAATATATACAGCCACTCAGTGAAAAGCAAATTCTATAATGGCATGGGCTGCAAGTGGCCACCAAAAGAGCTAACAAGTATCACGCGTGGCACAGAAACTAGTGACATAGTGGGCAAATAAGGGAATGAATGTACTAGTATTGGGAAATAGTAATTTTTCCTCCTGGTGCATAACACCTATTTCACATATACTCAATAAAGGATTTGGAGAAAAACTAAAATAATAACGTTTTATTTATATTATTTGGAGACAACGTAGATTAAAAACTTTTAAAATCAAGGGAATTGGGAATAGTTCCTTAAAAACATTTAATATTGACTAATATTGATCAATCTAAATGATCTAATTTTCTTGTGTCTTATCTTAGTCGGTGCACACACTGTATTTTATAGTTTCTTGTCTTGGTTTCCAGGGTTTCATGTATACATATCTTTATCAGTTTTTAAGAGATATGATATTTATATCTAGGATTCCTGAGTCATTAAATCTGTTACAAGCTCACACCAAAAGTTGTGGTTCAATAGCTTGTGTATCTATCACACTTTGGTGCTTCCACTTAACATATTATAACATCCTCTTATAATCTATGATTTTCTTGAAGTACATATATAGGGTGTTTGATACATTCATACTCAATGTCTTTTTTTAGCTGATACTCCAATTTCAAAAGGGTATATATCTATAGGGGGGATTTCCTTCATCAGAATACTCTCATATTTTTTTCCCTTTTTTAGATCCTACTTATGGTTTTCCTTATACCCCCATCCATGATTATCACAGTTCTAATCTTAAGTTTGGGGGTTCTGGAGTCAACCAATTGCCAATAAGTAAGCCCTTTAGCGTAGTATCAGACTCTTCCATGTTCTAGAACGGAGCTGCACTGGAAGCGCTGCCTGTTTACAGTGCTAGCGTCTGACGTCAGACTCAACCCTGACGCACGTTTCGTCACAATGAGGAAGGCAAGGGTCTCGATGGGGCATCCTATTTATAGTCAAATTGAGTGTCATAGTTACCCTTTAGTTCTTTGCAAGTGAGAGGGTAATAAAAACAAGTATGGGATAGCAAGTAAAATTTATTACACCTTTTTAGGTGATATCTGATATCATTTTAATCATTGGTGTTCAAGGATTATTTATTTATAAAGAAAGAAATTAAGATAATTTTGTAAAGTACAGAGTCAAGTCTTATATATTGTTTATCTAATATGGAGGAATCAAAGATATTGTATTTCATAACATTTTATGTTATTTATCTCCATGAGTATATTTTCCTGAGTGTCCATAAATTCTAATAATTTTAATTGCTTTCTTATGCATAAATATATATGTTAATATTTTATTTCTCTATTTCTCTTATGGATGATATAGATTCCAGCTTCCATCAGAATCATAAGTGGAATATCTCTGGTGACATTTATATTCCTTTCTCTCATATATTTTCAGAGAGGTGATATATGTTCTTATATAAGGTGCTATTATATCCCAGAGTATTTATTTATTTTATTACATTTCCCTATATATTTTTTAGTCAATCTACATCTCTCTTCTGATTACATTTTTAGAGAGTGTAGATAAAAGGATTTTATGGCTTTAGTGTCAAAAAACATAATAAAGTGATTTTCAAGCTACTCCATTCATAACCCATTGAATAAATACTTATTTTGTCAAATTAATGTGTTTTAATAAAAATAAACCTAATAATAGTTATATCTATTAAAACATTATATTCACAATTATATAACTATTATATAACTATTAAATCTATGCTATATTTATTATATTCTAAAAGCATTCCTAAATTATTATCTACATATAGGTAGTATTAGAGCCAAGAAAGATATTGATTATCCTGTGTTAATTTTATCTTTTGTGTGATCATGTTATAAAACTTCAACAATAAATGTAGTTTATTTAATCTTATTAGTGCTATTTTTAGTGAAATAAGTGCATAAATGAATGCAGTTTAAAGCAATCTAAGATACTTTTAAAACATACTACAGACCAGCATATCCCCTAGAAGTCCACCTGAATGCAGTTTAAAGCAATCTAAGGTAATTTCCGAAAACCAGCTTCTCACCAGACCCATATCAACTTTTACAACGGACTATTTAATATTATTAAATTCCCAAAACACCCATAATCTAATACCCATCACTTGTCACAAACCATCGATTTTGCCCTTCTCCCTGCCCTCTGGAATCCAAGGTTTGTTTGCAATAAACTTACCTTCATTCATGACCTCTTCATTTCAAACTCCCTCAATCTACTGGCTATCACGGAAACCTGGCTCACACCATCTGACTCTGCCTCCCCTGCCGCACTCTCTTATGGTGGTCTACACTTCAGCCTCACTCCTAGACCTGACACTCCCACCTCCCCAACAACTGCAAAATTACTTGCACTTACCTCTTCCCTTGGCCTCTCACAATGGACAGACTCCGCAACTCACAGTGGTGGACACTCGATTGACCTTATTTTTACTAATCTCTGCACTATCTCCAACCTTGACATCTCTTCACTTCCCCTATCTAACCACCACCTGCTAACTTGCAACCTCACCTCATCTTCCGCTCACCATCCTTCTTCAAATCCTGCCACCAGAACACCAGAAACCTGCAAGCACTCAACCCACAACAATTTTCAAATGAACTAAAACCCCTTCTCATAATCACAAGCAAATGCCCTCGCTCTCATCCACAACCATGGCACACTACACAAACACGCTATCCTCAGAGATGCTCATGCACTGCAGAACGACCATGGAGTAAATCTGGCACTTCAGCAGACTTTCTCCACTACAAGTTTACCTTGCGCTCCTACTTTTCTGCCCTCCATCTTGCCAAACAACACTACTTCTCATCACTAATATCAAACCTGTCCTCCAACCCTAAACATTTATTTGCTACATTCAACATCCTACTTTGCCCACCCCCACCTCCTGACCCTTCCTGTCTAACTGCTGATGACTTTGCCAGCCACTTTAAAAATAAAATTGAAACCATACAAATGAGCTCTCCTCCCAGCTTGGTCCTATCCACCATCCCCTCCACAAACCGACAACACCCAACCCTTACCCTTCCCCAATCCCTCTTCCACTATCGATTCCTTTGACCCTGTAACCGAGGATGAAGCATCTATGTTATTATTAACCTCTCACCTTACAACATGTCCACATGATCCTATTCCTTCACAGCTAATCCCTCCCCTATCCACCACACTTATCCCAGCTCTCAAACATGTATTCAATTTCTCCCTAAACACTGGCAGGTTTCCATCCTCCTTAAAACATGCCGTAATTACACCCATTCTCAAGAAGCTCTCATCTGACCCACCTTCTGCCTCCAACTACCGCCCTATCTCACTACTTCCCCTGGTTTCTAAAATGCTTGAGCGGCTTGTTTACAATCGCCTCACTCAATTTATTTCCTCCAATTCCCTTCTTGACCCCTTCCAATCTGGTTTCCGTGCCCAACACTCAACAGAAACAGCCCTCACAAAAGTCACCAATGACTTGCTAAACGCCAAATCAAAGGGTCACTTCTCCATTCTAATTCTCCTGGATCTCTCTGCTGCCTTCGACACAGTTGACCACCCTCTTCTAATCCAAACTCTCCGCTCTTTTGGTATCCAGGGCACAGCTCTTTCATGGTTCACATCCTATCTAAAAGATCATACATTTAGCGCCTCCTTCTCTGGCACCTCTTCTTCACCTCTGCCTCTGTCTGTTGGCGTTCCCCAAGGTTCTGTCCTAGGCCTCCTCCTCTTCTCCATCTACAACTCCTCCCTTGGCACCCTCATAAAATCCTTTGGATTTCAGTATCAGCTCTATGCAGATGATACTCAAATCTACCTCTCTGCACCTGATCTATCCCCCTTTCTTTAAGCTCAAGTTTCCAACTGCCTTTCTAGCATATCCTCATGGATGTCTACCCGTCAACTCAAACTCAACATGTCTAAGACTGAACTCCTAATCTTTCCACCCTCTACTACAGCTTCCACTCCTCAAATATCTCTCACTGTTGACAACACCATCATCACTCACACCTCCCAGGCCTGTTGTCTTGGGGTTCTACTGGATCCCGCCCTCTCTTTTATTCCTCACATCCAATCGATAACAAAATCTTGTCAGTTTCACCTAAAAAACATCTCCAAAATGGGTTATTATCTTACAGAAGACACAGCTAACATTCTAATAAACTCTCTCCTCATATCTCGACTTGACTACTGCAATTCACTCCTTGCTGGCCTACGCATCTCTCGTCTCTTTCCCCTCCAATCCATAATGAACGCCTCCGCTAGACTCATCTTCAATACCAAACGATCAGTGTCTGCAGCTCCTCTCTGTCAATCACTCCACTGGCTTCCCATAGCTTCCCGAATCACATTTAAAATCATGATACTAACACATAAAGCCCTCAACAACAGTGCACCCTCTTATATCTCTTCTCTTGTTTCAAAATACTCTCCCAACCACCCCCTTCATTCTGCTAACGACCTTCTTCTTTCTTCCTCTCTCATCCCCTCCTCTCACTCCCGTCTTCAATACTTTTCTCGTGCTGCCCCTACTATTTGGAACTCCTTGCCTCGCTCCATCAGATTATCTTCCTGCCTCAAAACCTTAAAAAAATTACTAAAAACACATCTGTTTAAAAAATCTTATCACCTTCAGCCTTTATAATTACAACTGCACACTCCACAGCTTAATAACACTTACACCCACAATCTACAGTACAACACACAGACCCCTCCAATTGACTAAACAAATTGCATTCACTTTGCCATCTTGCATTTGTCACCCTCTTGTATCACACCTAAACCCTTAGATTGTAAGTTTGTGAGTTTTCAATTGTGTTTCCGTGCCTTGGAAACAAGCACTATGTACATTTGATTATAAGCTCAAAAACAGGGCCCTCCATTCTGTATAAGGTGTTAAGTTTTTTTTTTTTTTTGCCATGTACTAAACCCTTGCACAGCGCTACAGAATATGTTGGCGCATTATAAATAAAGATAATAATAATAATAATAAAGTGAAGATAACCATAGTTTTGTTCTTATATTCTTATGCAAGTGAGTGGCTCCCAATTACTAATAAGTGGTTTTAATGTGCTAATTAGGATTACAGTCTGATTGTCTCTCTCTGTGGTGCCAAATCAATACAAGGTTATCATGCAGTTATATGCCTCCACCACCCTTATTAAGCACACCGAGCTGCAAATTAGCATTTTGAGCCTCACAATAGCATAAAGGAGCTGCATAATGTAAGCTGAATAGATCAGGAATCATTTGCAGCTAATAAAATGTATAGTTTATGCAAGAGTTAATAGATAAACAATTATCCTGCTCTGAATTCTTTCCCCTCAAACTATTAAATACATATTGACATTTTTTATTATCTATTATTTATATAGCACCAACATATTCCATAGCACTGGAGTACAATAAAACATGCGTATAACAATATATAATTTGACAGACTGATATAAAAGACGTTAAAGACCCTGTCCTTGAGCTAACAATCATACACATTACACTTTTATACAAAGTGATTTGCAAGACTGAGAGTTCACAAGCTTGTAGACTAAAGGATTAATGATTAAAAAAAAAAGTACAAGGTGATATGATACTGTAATACTCTGTAGCACTCCTCAGGTGGTCTTGGAAGTCTAGTTCTTAAGGGTTTAGTTATCAATACAATCTTTTCGATTTAGATTCAGATTGCTCTCGTTTGTCTCTGAGTTAAGTTGGTTTATTCTCAAGTCCAACATGATGGTTATATCAGATTCATTTCTCCACTTTTATCCTGTGGCTTTTTCAATGATCAAAAATACCTCAATAATATGAAATTTAAATGCAGAGTGTATAGCTCAGTGCTTCTCTCTATGAGGCAAAAAAAACAATCTATTTATTTATTTTTTAATAACATTAGAGTTACTGTATAATTTGCAATTTTTCTTTTTTATTATTCCCTATTGAACATGTATTTTTAAATATTTTTTTACAAAGGTTTAATTAATGTAATATTTATAACATTGATAATGTTTGATATAGCATTTTGAATAAAGACATCTATGATCCCAAAGGGGATATATTGAACTTGAGCAAAAAAAAAGTATATTCGTGTACCACTATGTATTAATAGTAGTGATGTCGCGAACATCAAACTTTGGGTTCGCGAACAGCGTACGCGAACTTCATCAAATGTTCGCGAACCGGCGAACATCGGCGAACCGCCATAGACTTCAATGGGCAGGCGAATTTCAAAACCCACAGGGACTCTTTCTGGCCACAATAGTGATGGGAAAGTTGTTTCAAGGGGACTAACACCTGGACTGTGGCATGCCGGAGGGGGATCCATGGCAAAACTCCCACGGAAAATTACATAGTTGATGCAGAGTCCGGTTTTAAGCCATAAAGGGCATAAATCACCTAACATTCCTAAATTGTTTGGAATAACGTGCTTTAAAACATCAGGTATGATGTTGTATCGATCAGGTCGTGTAAGGGTTACACCCGCTTCACAGTAACAGACCAATCTCCCCGTTTAATGCATCGCAAACAACCGCAAACAGTCCCTTTGCACAACCGCAAACTCCCCATTGGCACAAGGTTGGATACCAAGCTAGCTATGTCCCGTTCCTTGTCCTCACTGATGTCATTGAAGGTCTATTCCTCCACCCAGCCACCAATGGTCCCGAAAGGCGACAATAAGCCCCTTGGGACGCCTGCTGTGTTTGGTCTTCCACCTCCTCAAAGCCACCTTCCTCCTCTGACTCCTCTTCTTCAGACTCCCAGAGTCTGGGGGCTTCCACTGCCCAGCATGGAATAATATACACAGGTCAGAGTCTGGGGGCTTCCACTGCCCAGCATGGAATATTATACACAGGTCAGAGTCTGGGGGCTTCCACTGCCCAACATGGAATATTATACACAGGTCAGAGTCTGAGGGCTTCCATTGCACCGCATGGAAGATTATACACAGGTCAGAGTCTGGGGGCTTCCACTGCCCAACATGGAATATTATACACAGGTCAGAGTCTGGGGCTTCCACTGCACAGCATGGAATATTATACACAGGTCAGAGTCTGGGGGCTTCCACTGCCCAACATGGAATATTATACACAGGTCAGAGTCTGAGGGCTTCCACTGCACCACATGGAAGATTATACACAGGTCAGAGTCTGGGGGCTTCCACTGCCCAACATGGAATATTATACACAGGTCAGAGTCTGGGGCTTCCACTGCACAGCATGGAATATTATACACAGGTCAGAGTCTGGGGGCTTCCACTGCACAGCATGGAATATTATACACAGGTCAGTGTCTGGGGGCTTCCACTGCACAGCATGGAATATTATACACAGGTCAGAGTCTGGGGGCGTCCACTGCACAGCATGGAATATTATACACAGGTCAGAGTCTGAGGGCTTCCACTGCACCACATGGAAGATTATACACAGGTCAGAGTCTGGGGGCTTCCACTGCCCAACATGGAATATTATACACAGGTCAGAGTCTGGGGCTTCCACTGCACAGCATGGAATATTATACACAGGTCAGAGTCTGGGGGCTTCCACTGCACAGCATGGAATATTATACACAGGTCAGTGTCTGGGGGCTTCCACTGCACAGCATGGAATATTATACACAGGTCAGAGTCTGGGGGCGTCCACTGCACAGCATGGAAGATTTTACGCGTTGCCTCTGTTTGCGTTATTATAAGGTGTGTACTGTTAAGTAGTACTATACTTAATCCCTGTTACGTCCTCTATCAGGGGAAGTGTATATGGCATGGATTTTTGGAAGCGGGAGATGGAAAAAGATGCTTGGTCGGTCCTCCCACTTCAAATTTGGGGCACTGCGCATGCAATCAAAGGTGCCACCAGATATGACGTATCACTGTGCACTGGAAAAAGTTGGCAGAGTAGATGCAATAGGCTTCACACACACGCCTGTAGGCAGGCAATTGCTATTCAATCTATTACAGTCAAAAAAGTGTTGTTTTATGTCACTGTACACTACGGTTGCACCTGATATGACGTATCACTGTGCACTGGCAAAAGTTGGCAGAGTAGATGCAATAGGCTTCACTCACACGCCTGTAGGCAGGCAACTGATATTCAATCTATTACAGTCAAAAAAGTGTTGTTTTATTTCACTGAGCACAATATAAGCTGTTAGGTGTTAGCCTGTCACACACACATGCTGGCAGGCAGGCATATGCAATTAGATTACACAGAAAAAATATATAAAATAAAATAAATGATGTTCTAGCCCTAAAAAGGGCTCACACTGTGTTCCACGGTGTGCCTTCTGGGGACATCTGCTCCATATGTGTGCCCTCTTGGGCGACCAGCAGTGCTCTATGTGTGTTTTTGTGCCTGTTGATGGGACTTACTCCTTGAGTGTGTGCACCTTCTGTACTCTTATATTTCTCATTTACAGAGTATGGGGGCTGCCAAAATAATACATTGAGATAAAGACACTAAGTCTGATTTAATTGAACAATCATAAGTTACTGGAGCATGTAAATGAGACCGTAACTTAATTTGCTATTCAATTGGCATCTTTTTGTGGGCTCCAAACAGTTTACGGGTGACGGGCTTGAAAACTTTGCAGTGGTTAAACCCAGAACTTACTACCTCTCGAAGCCTTTGACCTTTCCCATCCGCAAGAGTTACGATCACTAAAATTGCAAACCGCTATTCAATTGCTACAATTTCCTAAGCCCACAAATGGTTTCACAAAACCGTAAACTGCAAATGTAGGAGAAAAACCTACGAGTTCTAGAGGAGACACAAGGGCATTGAACCACCTGTCCACAGCACTCTAAATGCAAATAAAATATCAATACTGCCCTGTAAATAACGGGGGAAAGAGATGATAGACAGTAGAATTAATTGCACAACCGTCTCAAGCTCACAAAGAGGCAATAAAAAAATCTTATTTTCTTATGTGTCTTTTCAGTGTTATATCGAACTTGGGAATCAATGAGTTAATACATATCAGGCCACCCATATGGACTAGAGAGTATTGGCATTCATTTTTATTATTTTGTATTTTGAAGTTTTGTGAGTCCCATCGCATATCAGACTCCCAAACCTAATTGATTGACATGTAACCTCCATGTTTTACTCCAGTTCCCATCCTGAACTGTTACGCACAAGTTCATGGTTTACGGCTTCGGTGTTCGTCCCGTAACTTGCGGCCTTGTTCAATTGAACAGCCCCGGAATCGGAGTTGAACAGGAGCCCGCAGCACTCCCGCAGACATACAGCCTGTATCCCATGAGATGCGGGCTTGCAATTGGATCAGGCTCATTGATTGTATCAGTTAATCAAAACCTATAGCTCGTAACTGAGCCTGCTAGACTTAAGGCTATTAAATTGGCCTTGCACAGCTACCCGCAAAAGATCTGCGGGTTACATGCGGAAAAACCCTACGGTGCCGCAAAAGACTTTGATCTGTTGTGTCCGTAAATGTTACATTCGTAAATCACTATTAAAATGTTATGAATCCACTGACGTTCAAACCCATAACCCAAAATAGAGCCAAAAGGCCTACGGGTATTAGGGAGGACCCACAAGGATTTTAAAGTCCTATACATAGCACTGTACATGCAAATATACACAATACTGTATTTAAAAGGGAAAGTGATGTTAGGTATAAAATTAATAGCACAACATTCCCAAGCTCGCAAGTCTACAATATAAAATATTTTTTTTTATGTTTCATTTCTGTGTTCTATCAATCCCGCAATCAATGTGTTAATACATATAATGTAACTTGCATAGACTAGAATATTAATATTGCTTTATTTCTGGAATGTGGGTCCGATCGTAACTCGTAATTCAATCCCGTAAGGGATTAAAATCTAACCTCCATTTTTCAGTGATGTACTAATGACGATCTCTTTTACCATTGGCTCCATCTAAATCTGATCCGTAACTATGGGTTTGACTAATGGATCATGTTCATGGCTGCACATGCAATGTGCGCAAGAAAGGTTTACAGGTTTTGATGTTGGGGACGTCTGTTGCGGGCTTTGCTAATGTAATAGCTCTGTAACTCCAGCGAATTTCAACCCTGCAGGCTTTGTGGGTTCAAATTTAATATGGCCCCTAAACAGGTACAAGGAGCTTTACAATTATTTTAGCTTAAAATAGTAACATTCAAGGTCAGTTATCTAACACTATTTTTTATAACAACGTATTGCAAATATCTCATTTAATAAGTAACATGCTAATGTCCACCGTCCTCAGGACCATGGCTATCTCCCTGTAACCCAGGATGGATGAGATCATAATCCCAGCTATGCCATATTACAGGGTACAATTGGCCAGAAGTTGCTCAGTATCCTGATGACATGATCTTCATAGGTAAGAGGTGGGTAACAGGTGCAGGGTCCCTACAGGGTAAAGCTACAGAAATGTTTACTTATTTCTTGTGAGAATAAACAGACAAAGATTTAATAAGCTCCCTGGAAATGTGAGACCTGTGAGGATTATAAGGTGGAGCTGAATCTTGTGAGTGACATACACTATAAGAGAGAGACAAGAAGGAACAAAAGGCTGGAGCAGCTGGCACCGGATGGGCATCGGCCGTAACACCCGCAGCATTGTGTCCGGTAAGTCATGATATCTGACTGGGAAAGGATCATTTTATTTGTAGGAGAATTACACATGGAAATTGGAGCAATATTAATACATTGTTATAATATCTCACACACTGCAATAGGCACGAGCGTGTCTGCAGGGTTATTATATTCCAATATGCATGAGCATGTCTGCAGGGTTATTATATTCCAATAGGCATCAGCGTGTCTGCAGGGTTATTATATTCCAATAGACATGAGCATGTCTGCAGGGTTATTATATTCCAATAGGCATGAGCTTGTCTGCAGGGTTATTATATTCCAATAGGCATGAGCTTGTCTGCAGGTTATTATATTCCAATATGCATGAGCATGTCTGCAGCGTTATTATATTCCAATATGCATGAGCATGTCTGCAGGGTTATTATATTCCAATAGGCATGAGCATGTCTGCAGGGTTATTATATTCCAATAGGCATGAGCTTGTCTGCAGGGTTATTATATTCCAATAGGCATGAGCTTGTCTGCAGGTTATTATATTCCAATATGCATGAGCATGTCTGCAGCGTTATTATATTCCAATATGCATGAGCATGTCTGCAGGGTTATTATATTCCAATATGCATGAGCATGTCTGCAGGGTTATTATATTCCAATAGGCATGAGCATGTCTGCAGGGTTATTATATTCCAATAGGCATGAGCTTGTCTGCAGGGTTATTATATTCCAATAGGCATGAGCTTGTCTGCAGGTTATTATATTCCAATATGCATGAGCATGTCTGCAGCGTTATTATATTCCAATAGGCATGAGCATGTCTGCAGGGTTATTATATTCCAATAGGCATCAGCGTGTCTGCAGGGTTATTATATTCCAATAGGCATGAGCATGTCTGCAGGGTTATTATATTCCAATAGGCATGAGCTTGTCTGCAGGGTTATCATATTCCAATAGGAATGAGCATGTCTGCAGGGTTATAATATTCCAATAGGCATGAGCACGTCTGCAGGGTTATAATATTCAAATAGGCATGAGCGTGTCTGCAGGGTTATAATATTCAAATAGGCATGAGCACGTCTGCAGGGTTATTATATTCCAATAGGCATGAGCATGTCTGCAGGGTTATTAAATTCCAATAGGCTGGAGCGTGTCTGCAGGGTTATACTATTCCATTGTGTTACCTATAATTTTATTATAATATATTTTTACATTGTATCTGCTCTCTCTTTGAATATATATAGATAGATAGATAGATAGATAGATAGATAGATAGATAGATGAATACAGCAGATAGAATGTAAAAAAAGTAGCATAATGAAATTACTGTTAGAACCTAGTTATTTAATATCAAGTTTAAATCACATAATACAAATAATAATAATAATAATAGTTACATAGTTACATAGTTACATAGGCCCTCATTCAATTGCAATGTGGCCAATTGAATAGGGCTCTAAATAAGCACATAACATATTTTTTTTAAATACGTTTTTAGTTAGTAAGCATCTATCCAAAAGCAAGGTTTTCACTAACTAAAAAATGATTTAAAAAAAATATGTTATGTGCTTATTTATACCCCTATTCAATTGGCCAAATCGCAATTTAAAGAGGGCCATAGTAATTAAGGTTGAAAAAAGACTTTCAGTCCATCAAGTTCAACCTGTTAAGATCTCTTCTGATCTGCAATATGCGGATTAGTTATTAATTAATTTGTTGATTAAATAATTATTAATAGTATAGTATTGGAGGATGAATAAAGAGTTAGTCCATCAAGTTCAACATTTTTAGATCTCTATTGATCTTTTTAATGTGGACTATTAATTATTATTGTTAATTGATCCAGAGGAAGGCAAACAGAAAAAAAAAAAACATTGAAACTTTGCCAATTGTCTCATAAGGGGGAAAAAAAAATTACTTCCTGACCCCAGAAACTGGCGATCAAATTTCTCCCTGGATCAATATTCCTTCGCTAGTTATTTCGGATACCCCTTTTTGAAGTTGTCTATCGAATTCGCTGTCACCACCTCCTTTGGTAGAGAATTCCACAGTTTAACCACCCTAACTGTGAAGAACCCTTTTCTTTGTTTAAAGTGAAATCTTTTTTCCTCTAACCTCAAAGGATGTCCTCTTGTCTGTTGAAAATCTCTTGCTACAAAAAGTTCACTTGACAAACCTTTATACTGACCCTGGATGTATTTATATAAGGTAATCATATCCCCTCTTAGACGCCTTTTTTCTAGCGAAAATAAGTTTAATTTGGTTAGTCTTTCTTCATAACTTAGCCCCTCCATTCCCCTTATTAGTTTTGTTGCCCTTCTCTGTACTTTTTCCAGCACTAAAATGTCTTTTTTATGAAGTGATGCAAAAAAATTGTACTCCATATTCCAAATGAGGACGTACTAGGGATTTGTATAGTGGCAGAATTATATTTGCTTCCCTGGCTTCTATACCCTTCTTAATACATGCTAATATTTTATTTGCCTTTGCAGCCGCTGCTTGGCTTTGAGCACTGTTACCTAGGTGGTTGTCCACTAGTACTCCCAAATCCCTTTCAATATCTGATACCCCTAGCTTTTCTCTATTAAGATTATAGATTGCATGGCTATTTTTCCTTCCCAGATGCATAACTTTACATTTATTTGTATTAAATCTCATCTGCCATTTAGCCGCCCATTTCTCTAATTTATGCAAATCCCTTTGTAGGGAAAGTACATTATTATCTGATTTTATTACCTTGCACAACTTAGTGTCATCAGCAAAAATTTGAGACACTACTTTCGAGTCCTACTTCAATGTCATTAATAAATATGTTAAAAAGGAGAGGACCTAATACTGAACCTTGAGGAATCCTACTTTTCACATTAGACCAATCGGAGTATTTTCCATTCACAACAACCCTTTGCTTCCTGTCTTTTAGCCAGCTTTCGATCCATGAGCAGATATTTACTGCAATTCCTGTATCCCTTAGTTTGCTCACTAGTCTTCCATGTGGCACTGTATCAAATGCCTTTGAAATATCTAAGAAGACTACATCCACTGAGTTGCCTTGATCCAAGTTCCTACTAACCACCTCATAAAAACTAATTAGATTGGTCTGACACGACCTATCCTTCATAAATCCGTGTTGACTGCTACCTATGATCTTGTTCAAATAGACATATTCTTGTATTCTGTCCCTTATTAACCCTTCTAAAAGCTTCCCAACTACAGAAGTGAGGCTCACTGGTCTATAATTCCCCGGATTTGCTCTAGATCCCTTCTTAAATATAGGTATCACCTCTGCTTTTCTCCAGACATCTGGTAGAGACCCTGTAGTGAGTGAGTCTTGAAAGATTAGATATAATGGTTTGGCTATTACAGAACCCAGCTCCCTCAGTACCCTTGGATGTATTCCATCAGGACCCGGGGCTTTATTAACATTTATTTTCTCCAATCTCTTTTGGATTACTTCCTGTGTTAACCAATTATTTATTGATGGTAGTGTAGCCCCATTATGTTGCGGTGTCCCAACCACTGGTACCTCCCTTGTGTATACCGACGAAAAGAACCTATTTAGCTCATCTGCCTTTTCCTGGTCAATAATTATCAGATGGCCTGTGTCACATTGTAATGGTCCTATAGCTTCCTTCCTCACCTTCTTCCCATTAATATATTTAAAAAATATTTTAGGGTTAGTCTTGCTTTCCATTGCAACTGACTTCTCATTTTATATTTTAGCCAGTATAATAGCCCTTTTGCAAGACTTGTTGATTTCCTTATAGTCACATAAAGCTGCCTCTGTTCCCTCCTACTTGTATAATTTAAATGCATATTTCTTTTTCCTCATCATGATCTTTAAGTCATTGTTAAGCCACATGGGATGTGATTTACTCCTATTCATTTTATTTCCACATGGTACATGCCGATGAGTATGCTGATTTAATAATCAATGCCTTTTTAATGGGACAATTTTTAGTTAGAGTGGGTTGCACCTCTCTTTATCAGAAGCAATAAATATCTCAGACACAACATTTTACTGTTTCTTTTCTTAAGATATTCTGTGCAAATTCTGCATTATGATTGGTCAGGTGATAGACACTCAGTTGAGCTGAATAGACAGAAGATAATAATTTGCTTTTCTGAGTTAAGTCTTCAACCCTAAAACAAATGTGTCAGCAATGTATAGATTTATTTTTTATAAGGTTAGTATTATAGTCTTATAAAATATACTTTATTTGTCACCAATACAATTCCCAAGACACAAAACCAGCCATCCTACTCGATTCTCATGCACAGGTGCTATATAGGATCAACAAACCCCTTGAGAATTGAAAATATATATATATATATAACTCTATTAATTTCTAAGTAACCCTATTTATCTCCTTAAACCATTTTCTATCTGTCTGGAAAATACTCTGAACTATGTCAGGGGGTATTTACTAAGCTATCACAGAGACCACGACGGGGCATGAAGGGCTGTGATTTCAGTTTTGCCCCTGAGGAAACAGAGCATATTATATACATTAATGTCCTTGGTAAATCCCACTCCTCATCACAGCCCTCTGATAGCTTAGTAAATGTCCCACACTAATTATATATTTTTAAATTGAAAGGTCTGAATAAAAAAATAACTCATGACTTGCTCGAGTTTCTTGTAGAAAAATCAACAGCATTTGTTATAAAATATTTTTGCTGCAAAAATTAGGAAAACAATAAATTGGTCATTTTGTGTTTGCAAAGATTTTTTTTCTGATAAAAAAAGGTAAAACTTTCTGTCTGTCCTTTTGTGGAAAATTTTGGGAAATGTGAACGGATATTACAGTATGTAAGAATTTGTGCTGATATATAAATATTAAAAAAGGAGAGAACAGCGTCTAATAAAAGTGCATGTAGGACTCATCATCTAATTCATAAAAGTTGACTAAGTGCTATATTTTGCTTGTATTTATTAGTGTTTACACTCAAATATATGTTTTTAGAAATGGCAAACAAACATGTAAAAGAGTTGCTTGTTATAACTTTAATTTCTTATTTTCCAGTTATCTTCAAAATAATATTTGTAAATTAAATGTACCCAATATTAAGTGGGATGCTGGGAGAAACGTGTCCTGTAAAGTTTCTACTTATATAGCCTTAACTAACAAAAAAAGTGAATTTATTTTATTATCAAAAAGTAAAATGCGAAGTGGTTTAACACAGTGTGAAGTTTATATAAAAGTTTCCTTACTTAACAAATAAAATTGTATTTTATTTTAATATCCATAAGAAGAAATGAAAGTAACCTGTGAAACTGATTAACAACAAAATCTTATGTGTTTTTTGAGGAAGTGATTTGGGGCTTTATCATTAGGATGGGGATCGCTCAGTAGTAAGGAGAGAACTCCAGCGTTGGTCCATTATCATTTAATGCAAAGTTTATATATTCCAAAACTAGTGATAGGGAGCCACCATGTCATAGAGAAAGGGTCATGATTTCATAAGGTAAAGGGAATTAGGAACCCACTGGATCATTGATTATGGTGGGCCAGTCATGTTTTACTAATGCTTGTATGTTTTCATGAGTTTAAAAACTGGTGACCAAAATTAGTTTGATTTGAATCGAATCTACAAAAGTTCATTGTTCTTAACGGTTTCCCCTCTCAAAGAGAGTCAAAGCTTACAATGTTTTATCTCACCTCACTACTTTAGATTTTAGATCATGTCTTTTTTTTCTTATTGCATGTACTCTCCTAGGTATTAATATTTTTTTTACCAAAGAGATGGACATACACCGAGTAACAGGCCTGGAGTACCAAACTATTGGATATGAATTCTTTCTTCTTGGATTCTCTGACTTCCCAAAGGCTCAATGTATATTATTTGTGGTATTTTTACTTATTTATGTGATGACTTTGACAGGGAATCTAGTTATTCTAGTTCTTATTCACAATGACCACCATCTTCATACCCCAATGTACTTCTTTCTTGGCCACCTAGCATGTATAGATTACTTGTCTTCCACGGTTACTGTCCCTCGGAGGATTTTTGACTTGCTTTCCAAAATGAAGTCAATTTCCCGCATAGCTTGTGTAACGCAAATGTTTTTTTTTCCTATTGTTTGTAAGTACTGAGGCCTTCTTGCTGGCTGTGATGTCCTACGACAGATATGTCGCCATTTGCCAACCACTGCATTATACCTCTATCATGTATTGGAAGGTTTGTATCCTGATGGCATCAGCAGTATGGATGCTTGGATTTACCAGTGCTCTTATACATGCCATTGGTACACTCAGACTGAGTTTTCGTGGGCAAAATATTATTTATGGTTTCTTTTGTGACCTCCCTCTGTTATTACAGCTCTCATGCACTGACATTTTTATAAATTTTCTTATTATATGTCTTGCAGCTTTACTTATAGGCTTTCTTGCCATTGGAGTAACTTTTATTCCATACATGTACATAGTCAGGTTGATCTTGAGGATCCCGACCAAGGAAGGGAAACATAAAGCTTTCTCTACTTCTACCTCACACCTGACTGTTGTCTCTATCTTTTATGGAACTCTTTTATTCACATACTTTCGTCCTGCTCCAACTCACCATGATATTGGAGAAAGAATAATATCTGTCATTTACACAACGATTACGCCATTATTAAATCCGTTCATTTACAGTTTAAGGAATAAGGAACTCATAACAGCACTTAGAAAACTTACAGGGAAAACTAACAAACACTAGGAAGAGATTTGCAGCTAAACATGAGATAACAGAGATGAATTGTCTAACGGTATTGCTATTAAATTGGCCCTGTTAAGGAAGCCTCTCATGATCTGCAGGTTAAGAGTGAATAAACCCTACAGGATGTGAAAATTTTAACTGCGCTTCAGCAAATCCTTTGTTCCCTCAAGCCCATAACCGCTATGTTCCAATTTCGCTATTAAATTGCAACAAATTTCCAAAGACGGCCTGGCGTTCAAGCCCATAACCCACAAATGGAGGCCAAAACATTACAAGCTCCAAATAGGACCCGCACAGACAACTTTTCAACACTGTAAAGGGCAATATAAACACACCAGGGGACTTTAAAACATGGGAAAAGCATGGAAAAACATTACAATTACTTGCACAATAATCCCCCAAGAAAAAAAAGCATTTAAAACATTTTGTATATCATCATATGTTCCGTTCCCCTTGCAAGGATCATGGGGTGGCCACGGATAGCACAGAGGAGGACCACATTCTCCCGATGCAAGTAATTGTGGGCCTTGCCCTTAGCCTCTTGCCCTCCTGACTGTAGATGGGGATCCTTGCCTCCCTGACCTGTCCCTGGGGCCTGTCCCTTCACTGAAGCACCAAACCCCTCTGGGATCAGGTCGCTTTCCCTCTGTCCCTCTCCTATGTGTGCCTGATGCTTGGGCCTCCCTTCCACCACCCACCATCTCCTCTGCACTCACATCCTTCTCCTCCTCTCCTTTCTCCACCTCCTCTACCTCCTCTCCCCCCTCCACAGCCTCTCCCCCTCCACCTCCTCTCTCTCCACCTCCTCTACCTCCTTCACCTCACTCCTCCACTGCTCTTCATGGCCACCTCTCTCTCCTCCTGACCTCTTATCTTCTCCTCCTCCCGACCACTCCACTCCTCTCCCCTCCTCTCTCCTTCCTTCATAATATCCCAAAAGTAAAATAAGGATACATAAAAAAAGTATAACTGTATATGTCTGTTGGAAAAAAAAATTGTGTGCTATGTGTTCTTAAAAACTGTTGGGGGATGGGGTGTGTGGGATGGGTGTGTGTGTGGTGTGACCTAACTGTATATGTCTCTATGTGTGTTCTTTAAATTATGTTTATTTCAAATATGTGTAATCTGTAAATATGTGTAAGCAAATATTAAGTGTAAATTCATATGAAATAGAATATAAATGAATAAAACCGCTAACTATCTCTCTCCAAACTCCCCTATTCTCTCTATAACTCGAACCAACCACCAACTCTGGGACCTGCGTGCTACTACAAAAGAAAACACAACACAGTCAACGCATGGGACGCAAATTTATTATCTCCCACTGTCAATCATATTTGGCTAGAGCTCTTTCTATTGGCTGGAAGGCCCATGTTGCACCTTGTTATTGGATAGTTACGGACGGTCGCGGCTCATCCGGCCAGCTTGTGTGCTTGGAAAGGGTTTACAGGCTTGCTTCTCATGCCTGTAACTCGTGGAATGGTCTAATTTAATAGCTCTGTAATGCAGCCTAATTTCAAGCCTGCAGCCATTGCGGGTCTCACGTTGCTGCTACGGGCTTCGGATTTTATGTGGCTATTAGTTATGTATACACTGGCGACTTGCCCGTCAAAAATGACGGGTTAAATTTTTTTTTGAAGCCATGGTAATGCTGTTTGATACACAGTGTAAAGCTTTTTGTACTCTGAGGACCTTTGGCGGTCATTGCCAGCCTCTTCTCTCATGTACTTTTGCTCCTCTGAGCACCTTCGTCACTCATCACAAAGAGAGATATATATTTATCTATATTTAGTTAACTAATAATGAATGAATTAGTTACTTAATAAATTAATATACTTTACCTATTTGTAATTAATATATCCAGCAATCAATAGCCTGAAGAGCTAACAATCTGTTTGTATTTTCTGGCAGCATAGAATGTACTTTGTGAGTGTTGGTGCCCTGATTATAAAGTGTAATGAGTGTACCAACTGTGCATTATAAATAGGCTGCGTGAGCGAGGTAAAGCCGCTGGTTTTGTTGTGTAAAGCGCCATTGTAGATTCGTAATGTTATTAATGTTTTACCCGGCTCGCAAGCATTTTCCGTCATTTGTAATAGTGTATTTTGTAGCTCGTATGTTCCTGTGTGAAAGTACTATGTGGTTGGCAGTGTTTTGCGCGGTCCGGGGTCGTGTAGCCTCGTTTTCATTTTTTTGGACGGCCATTTTTTTTTCTTGCTTAGGCGATTTTCGAGTGGAAAAACTTGTTTAACTCAATTAAAATGTGCGTCCCACCTCACTCACGGTTGTCTGGCTGTACCCCCCCCCCCCCATGCTGTGTGTGATGTTTTTGTTGTAGTTATTTTTTTTTGTATCTTGTGTGTTTTTATTGGTTTTTGGTTTGCCCGGTTCAGCCGTTTACCTTGTATTTTTCCGATCTCAAATTTGTTTTTCAAAGTCCTGTGTCTTGTAAAAAAAGTCCCGCGTTTGTACACTGCTTGTAGGCTGGCGATCCCGCGTTTACTTCGTGAGGCGAGCAGGCAATGAGACTCTTTGGCGCTCAACGCCTTTGTGCTGCAAATTTTAGTGCCTTAACGGCTGGCCTCTCTTCGCAAGGCTCGCAAGCGATGAGCACCATGCAAAGAGTGACAACGTCTCGTAGTTTGACAACTATTATATGTGATTTATGTTGTTTATGTACGTTTATTATAAAGTGCTAGGCAGCTATTTTGTACAATCAAACATGGGAGTAAAGCAGAACAGTTTGTGGCAAACTTAGAACATGAAGGGTTATATGCGCTATGTCAAAGGCTCATATGGATAACAATCCTGGAAACCTGGAGAGTGACCGGAATTTTATCTCAGTTGGCGATACATGATGTTTTTATACATCTACAGGTACTTGAAAATTGTTTATGATAAACTATACTTAGTATTTATGTTTATTCTGCTTGGTTATACCAATAAATATGTTTTGTGTCACTAATCACATATTATAATTGTCAAACTGTGAGGTATCGTCACGCTTTGCAAACCTGAATGTAGTTTAAAGCAATCTAAGGTAATTTCAGAAGAACAGCATCTCACCAGACCCATATCTACTTTTACAACGGATTATTTAATATTATTATTATCTGTGTTATGATAATTGCTGAGATAGACTTTTTACTGTTAGATTGTTCTGCTATTGTCATGATATACATGATATTCTGTTACTTATTTGTAAACCAGAAATGCTCTGTGTTTACTGAACCATTTTACTGCTCCAATGTATCCACCCCCTCAAATATCTCCTTGTTTTGTCTAATAGATACTTTTAGAACATACTACAGACCAGCATATCCCATAGAAGTCCACCTGAATGCAGTCTCCTCCCACCCTGCCCCTCTACCCACCCACCCTTGTTTACACTTAATATATTGAGGAATACTAATTACCTGCACATGTTCAATCAGTGACATTTGATTATTACCTCTAACCACCCCCTTCAAGAATACTTGCTTTCACAGTGCCATTATGTTTCCTCACACCACGTTCCTTATTATAACCTCCTGCTTCTTTCTCAGACTCTCTTATACTGTCTCTACACATCATGTCTCCAATAATATAACAATATCACCTTCCCTGCTCTCCTCTTCTCTGCTCCCATGAGCTCATCTCCTTCCTCTAGTCACTATCTCATCCCTCCCCTAAAGCTGAAAAGCAGAAAGTGAGTCTAGGAGAGGTGTGACCCACCTATTGTTCTCTTTATGTGTATTGTGCGGCCAAATATGGGCATGTGTATTGCCAGTGGAAAGAGATGGGTATAAATATTTCTGCAATAACAAAAGAAAGTTAGTATTCATTTGACTCCCAAATTGTGTGTCGTCCAATATGGGAGGTCGGGAATGGTGAAACTGTAGTGCCTCTTGGGTATTTTACCATATACCAGCGGAGATAATGGACTGCGTGTTCCAGCTCCGTTACATTTGGTGGCAAGTGTCGGAATTGTTCCCACGGTCAGAAGGACAGCTACAGGAGACACCATTCCGTGGAGTACAAATTGAGGGCAACGCTAGTATCCGTACAGCGCCCCTGGCTACAGCAGGATGGAACCGGCTAGTTTTCAGGCATCGTTCCATCATGAGGAGGAGGAGGCGGCCGCGGACTACAGGGATGCAGACAAAAAGGAACTCATGGTTACAGTACCTCTTATTACCCCACAGAATGAGTTTGGAAGAGAACTCCAAAGCAGACTGGCCTTTTTCCCAGGTACGCTTCCCATAAAAACCTTGGAATGGTTAATGGCAGATGTCCACAAATACATAATGGAAAAGCAGCGGGCACGGGAGCGGTCCATCTTGGGAGCTGCTAACCCACCTCCCACCATTAACCCCCCCCAGCACTGCATCCGGGTGGTGGGAACTACCAAACCCCTCCACGGTACATCAGGTGCCACACGTGTTACCAGCAGGGCCACATGCAGAGAGACTGTCCCAGAAACAGAAACCGCTCCACGTGGAATACTCCAACCAATTCTCCTCCCCAGCGGCAGTGTGTACCCCAGGGGGCCAAAGGTGTCATCCTTCCTCCCCAGCGGCAGTGTGTACCCCAGGGAGCTGAAGGTGTCGTTCTTCCTCCCCAGCAGCAGTGTGTACCCCAGGGGGCCGAAGGTGTCGTCCTTCCTCCCCAGCGGCAGTGTGTACCCCAGGGAGCTGAAGGTGTCGTCCTTCCTCCCCAGCGACAGTGTGTACCCCAGGGGGCCGAAGGTGTCGTCCTTCCCCCCCAGCGGCTGTGTGTACCCCAGGGAGCTGAAGGTGTCGTCCTTCCTCCCCAGCAGCAGTGTGTACCCCAGGGGGCCGAAGGTGTCGTCCTTCCTCCCCAGCGGCAGTGTGTACCCCAGGGAGCTGAAGGTGTCGTCCTTCCTCCCCAGCGACAGTGTGTACCCCAGGGGGCCGAAGGTGTCGTCCTTCCCCCCCAGCGGCAGTGTGTACCCCAGGGAGCAGAAGGGGCCGTCCTTTCTCCCCAGCAGCAGTGTGAACCCCAGGGGGCAGAAGGTGTCGTCCTTCCCCCTCAGCGGCAGTGTGAACCCCAGGGGGCAGAAGGTGTCGTCCTTCCTACCCAGCGGCAGTGTGAACCCAAGGGGGCAGAAGGTGTCGTCCTTCCTCCCCAGCGGCAGTGTGAACCCCAGGGGGCAGAAGGGGTCATCCTTCCCCCCCAGCGGCAGTGTGTACCCCAGGGAGCAGAAGGTGTCGACCTTCCTCCACAGCGGCAGTGGGTACCCCAGGGGGCCAAAGGTGTCGTCCTTCCCCCCCAGCGGCAGTGTGAAGCACAGGGGGCAGAAGGTGTCGTCCTTCCCCCCCAGCGACAGTTTACCCTAACCAGGGGAGACACCAATCTCCCAGACGGAGCAGATGGGACCGTGGTCTCTGCGCCCACAGCCTGTCCAGATCCCCAACTACCCTCACTGGAACAACCGGAGGAGGGGGTAAGTACAAATTCCCCTCCCCAGCTAACTTCTAATGTGGCCCCAGGGTTAACAGAGGAAATGTTAACCCCCACTGACCCCCACGTTTCCCTGGCTACTGAGCCGGAATATGTCCCAGGTACCCCAGCAGAAGAGCTGACAGTGGGGCAGAGTGCCGCTGACCTCTGCCCCTCAAGTCCCCTCAGCGTGTTGCACCATCACCCCAGCGAAATATCCAGGTGCCTGTTTAGACTTCCCCAAAAGGGGAGATGTGTGACGAAGTGCCCTTTGCCACTTTGGCTTGGAGAGGACTGTTTGCCAGCCTCCTGCCCTGCGACTATGGCCCTGGGACATATTGCCCTTTGGAACCAGTGTTCGGCCATACCAGAGTGTAAGTCACTCATTCTGGCCCTTTACATACAGGGGGGTCATTCGGTACTTGCCCTGTGTGAACCATGATACCCCAGATAACTGTGCCATGAAGCCCATTCATATAATGAAAGACTATGGGAAAGACTTTAGCTACATGGCAATTGAACTGTGTGAATAGGATCTGAGCGCTATTCAGTAGTTTTGTGCGCTCAGATCCCAGCTATCTGGGGATATGGGAAATGTGAGTAAATGTGAATTGCAGTAATGCTGATGGGTTGTCAATCTAGAGAATTGACCAACAAATACTTTTGTCCGGACATCCCCAGGCCGATCCGTTGGGATCAGACCGTGTATGCCAGCTTATGGTCACGGGGGAGGTGTGTAACAGAACCCATCACTGTTTTACGCTGTTTTATGATTATTATGGTTAAAATATGATCCTACTATTATACGGCATGTATGTTGGTTGATGCTCTGCAGAATATTGTCCCAGACATTTGCAGCTACTTGGCATGGGAGATAATCCTGTTACAGCGACTCCGCATAAGATAAAGGAAGTCTATTGTATACAGTGTTTTCATTCTCAGATAAGAACAAAGAAGTGTAATTGAATCAATGTCTGATTGTATCAAAGTTGCCCGGGAGTCTCGGAGAGGTGTGACCCACCTATTGTTCTCTTTATGTGTATTGTGCGGCCAAATATGGGCATGTGTATTGAATGTGGGAAGAGATGGGTATAAATATTTCTGCAATAACAAAATAAAGTCAGTATTCATTTGACTCCCAAATTGTGTGTCGTCCAATATGGGAGGTCGGGAATGGTGAAACTGTAGTGCCTCTTGGGTATTTTACCGTATACCAGTGGAGATATTGGACTGCGTGTTCCAGCTCCGTTACAGCCTCTCACAATGGACAGATTCCGCAACTCACAGTGGTGGACACTCCATTGACCTTATTTTTACTAATCTCTGCACTATCTCCAAACTTGACATCTCCTCACTATCTGACCACCACCTGCTAACTTGCAACCTCACCTCATCTTCCGCTCACCACCCTTCTTCAAATCCTGCTACCAGAACACGCAGAAACCTGCAAGCACTCAAACCACAACAATTTTCAAATGTACTAAAACCCTTCTCAGCCCCCTCACCACCCTTGCCTGCCCTGACATCGCCACTTCACAGAACAACGCTACTCTAACCTCCACCCTTGACTCTCTTGCCCCCATAATCACAAGCAAACTCCCTCACTCTCATCCACAACCATGGCACACTACACAAACACGCTATCTACAGAGATACTCACGCACTGCAGAGAGACAGTGGAGGAAATCTTGCACTTCAGCAGACTTTCTTCACTACAAGTTTACCTTGCGCTCCTACTTCTCTGCCCTCAATCGTGCCAAACAACACTACTTCTCATCACTAATATCAAACCTGTCCTCCAACCCTAACGTTTATTTGCTACATTCAACACCATCCTTTGCCCACCCCCACCTCCTGCCCCTTCCTGTCTAACTGCTGATGACTTTGCCAGCCACTTTAAAACTAAAATTGAAACTATCCGAAATGAGCTTTCCTCCCAGCTTGGCCCTATCCCACCATCCTTTCCACAAGCCGACAACACCCAACCCTTACGCTTCCCCAATCACTCCTCCACTATGGATTCCTTGGACCTTGTAACCAAGGATGAAGTATCTACATTATTATTAACCTCTCACCTTACAACATGTCCACATGATCCTATTCCATCACAGCTAATCCCTCCCTTATGCACTGCACTTATCCCAGCTCTCACACATCTATTCAACTTCTCCCTAAACACTGGCAGGTTTCCATCCTCCTTAAAACACGCCATAATTACACCCATTCTCAAGAAGCCGTCATCTGACCCAGCTTCTGCCTCCAACTACTGCCCTATCTAACTACTTCCCCTGGCTTCTAAACTGCTTGAGCGGCTTGTTTACAATCGCCTCACTCAATTTATTTCTTCCAATTCCCTTCTTGACCCCTTCCAATCTGGTTTCCGTGCCCAACACTCAACAGAAACAGCCCTCACAAAATTCACCAATGACTTGCTAACTGCCAAATCAAAGGGTCACTTCTCCATTCTAATTCTCCTGGATCTCTCTGCTGCCTTCGACACAGTTGACCACCCTCTTCTAATCCAAACTCTCCGCTCATTTGGCATCCAGGGCACAGCTCTTTCATGGTTCACATCCTATCTAAAAGATTGTACATTTAGCGTTTCCTTCTCTGGCACCTCTTCTTCACCTCTCCCTTGTCTGTTGGCGTTCCTCAAGGTTCTGTCCTAGGCCCCCTCCTCTTCTCCATCTACACCTCCTCCCTTGGCACCCTCATAAAATCCTTTGGATTTCAGTATCATCTCTATGCAGATGATACTCAAATCTACCTCTCTGCACCCGATCTATCCCCCTCTCTTCTAGCTCATGTTTCCAACTGTCTCTCTAGCATATCCTTCTGGATGTATACCCGTCAACTCAAACTCAACATGTCTAAGACTGAACTCCTAATCTTTCCACCCTCTACTACAGTTTCCACTCCCCAAATATCTCTCACTGTTGACAACACCTTCATCACTCCCACCTCCCAGGCCTGTTGTCTTGGGGTACTACTGGATCCCACCCTCTCTTATATTCCTCACATCCAATCAATCACCTTCGGCCTTTATAATTACAACTGCACACTCCACAGCTTAATAACACTTACACCCGCAATCTACAGTATAACACACAGACCCCTCAAACTGACTAAACAAATTGCATTCACGCCGTCATTTTGTATTTGTCACCCTCTGGTATCACACCCAAACCCTTAGGGCCTCATTCTATTATCGGCCGTAGGAATTGCGGGGCCGCAAGGACCAGCCGCAGGCTATTTGCCTATTCTATTCCCTTCCAGCTTGGGACTCCTGCAGGCTTGCGGCCGCAAGAGTTTCGTCCGCAAGAAAATCCCGGTTGCTATTCAATTGCTCCGCGAACCCTCTCTGCAAGGCTAAAACCGAGCCGCAGCTTACTTGCAGCAAAAAGGTCCACAAGCACACAATTAAGCACATAATAAAGCCATCCTGCACTCTGAGGAGACGATAAAGTTATTGTAGGTGTTAGCATTCATAGCACAACATTCCCCTACACTCAAATCCGTAAATAATTTTTATTTTATTTCATGTCAAATATCCGTGGACAAAGTCCTGAGGGCTTGGAGCACCGCAGACCAGCAAAGGCTGCGGGATTAGCCTCTGTCAAGTCCGTAAATGGGTAAAATATACCTATGGGTCGTAAAGGGCTTACTTACAAGTCGTAGCATAGAAAAGCCATTCTGTGCTTTTATTAGAAGTGAAAGTGATGTTTGGTTTTAGAATTAATAGCTCAACATTCCCCTACTCTCAAATCCGCAAATAAAGATATTTAACTTCATGTTCAATCTTCCTGTTTTTTTTCTCTCATGCAAGCCCGCATGGGTTTGAATAACGAGCTACGGGCTTGGAGGGCAATCATCCCCCAAACCCGTACGTGCTTTACCAAGAAGCTACCGTCGTGAGTTACGGCCAGAAGTCTCAAGCCCGTAATCCTGAAATCAATTAACCTGAAATCAATTAACCAATAGGAAGATGACAATCAAGGCCACAAATAGTTTAAAAGTGAGGGAAATTCGTAAATATGTGACTGTGTTGTATGCTGTGCAAGTGGACACACAGGTCTTGGAGTTGGAGGGTTTTGAGAGCGAGCAAGAGAGAGTGAGGAGAGGAGGATAGATGGAGGGAGAAGGCAGTGAAGGTAGAGGCCAGGGAGAGCAGGGCCCCCAGCCACAGGCTGGCCAGCAAGCTGCTGCTGCTGCCAGCAAAAGGGCAGCAAACTTTAATCAGGAGGAGATTGAAACTCTCATAAGAGGAGTTCAAGCCCACCACTCCATCTTAACCGGTGGGAGCGAGGTGAGGCCCAGGCAAAGGACAGATGCCTGGAGGGCAATAGCAGCTGAAGTGTCTTCGCTGGGGTATGCAAATCGGACCTGGTAGTCTGTCCAGCACCGGTACCAAGACTGCCGCATTGGTTTAAAAAAGAAAATGGCGAATGAGGCCAATGCGGCACGTGGAACTGGTGGTGGGCCTCCAGAAACATTTACATACCCCGGTTGGGAGGCCACAGTGCTTGACATGATCCAGCCAGCGGCAGTCGTGGGCCTCCTTGACCTAGTGGATACGGGTGGGGCAAAAAGCCTGCAATGTGAGTACCATGTACACCTTAACACCATCTTATGTACGCACATGTACCCCACACAAATAGATAACTGACGTTGAATTGCACTGTAAGATATCTGGTTGTGACTACAGATATATGAGGCTCCAAAAATCATGTAAATCTAGTGTAAAGAAATATACTTGTCAGAATTATTAGCAATGAAATATATGTCCAATACCTCCTCCCACAACTGATTATGATACCGTTTTGCAAATCTATTGATGTTACTGTTAAACTGGCCCATTCATAGCTGTTTGGCTTTACACTCCTACTGCTTAGAACCCATGTACATCTTGAAACTAGGTATAGCGGATGTATACTGTTTCATGTGGGCAGTATGTGCTTGAAGAGTGCCGCCGCCGACTCTAGGGATGCGGCTGCGCTTGCGTCCCCATGTAGCCATCAAAAATAGTTGGTACACCCAAAGCCCCTAACCCTCTAACCCTAACCCCCTAAACCCCACTTTCTAACTCTAACCCATACCCCCTAACTGTAGCCAGAACCCGAAACCCATAACCACTTACCCGGCCTGCTGGGCTGGCATAGCTAGAGTCGGTGGCGGTGCACTTCCAGAGATGCGCACATACAACAGGATAGGTCCGGTATAGCTGGTACATCCCCATGAGACTACATGTATGGATGTGCACACTGCAGCATATGCGGATACAGACTCTGATGGACTGCAAGTTTGTGTCGTGTACCAGCCTAATCTGGACCATGTTACATTAACATGTTAACTCACATTGCTGAGGATTGGTCACAGATTGGTCTGTCTCACACACTGGCCAACAGATTCAGATGAGCACGTGTCCTAATTAACTGCAGTTGGCACATCGCACCAGCATTACATATAGTCATATGAGCCATGGGCCCTTTCCTGTTATCTGACCGTGACTGCTGGTAGCAGTAGTGAGCAGCCTCTACATGTCACAGCATTTTCCTGGAGATTATATAATCATGCAAATTTAGTGGGTTATGATGGTGTTAAGGTAAGGGTTTCGGATTAGGGTGAGGGCTAGTGCTTTTGGGCTTGTGTGTAAGGTGAAAATGATGTATATAACAGCGGCAGCGCCATCTATCAGCCCCTTGGTCCAACTGCTGCTGCCAGCAGTCGCTGTCACATAACAGGAAAGATCCCAGCCAGGATCCACAATACTAATGATGCAGATCAATTTTTATTTGCGTCATATATTCACAGCCAATTCCAAGTCACTATGATCTCAGAGATATGGAAACACACAATTTTCAGAACAACAATACTCAAATACAAATCTTGTCTCATTTCAGTACCAGCCAGGCGTACCCTGCCTCCTCAGGGCCCTGAAATAGCGGGCCCTGCACCATGCCAAGATGCAGGACCACCTGCAGCAAGACCACCTGCAGCAAGACCACATGCAGCAGGACCACCTGCAGCAAGTCCACCTGGGCCCTCCACAAGATGCCAGCCATTGGCTCCAGCAATGGCCCCTCCAGCCAGGATAATGGCGCCACCTGGCTCACAGTCAATGTGGGCTGGCCAAATGTGGGGACATCCAATGTGGTCCCATCCCAGTTGGGCCCACAGTATGGAGACACAAGAAATGGTGCCCTGGAGCATGGGCCCCCTGCAGGGCATGTGGCTCCCACAGGCCCCGCAAGCTACTCTGGCCCCGCTGGCCACTCCGGCCCCACAGGCCCCGCTGGCCACTCCGGCCCCACAGGCCCTGCAGGCCCCACTGGTCACTCTGGCCCTGCAGGCCCCACTGGTCACTCTGGCCACACAGTCCCCACAGGCCCCGCAGGCCCCTCTGGTCACTCTGGCCCCACAGGCCCCTCTGGTCACTTTGGCCCCACAGGCCCCGCTGGTCACTCTGGCCCCACAGGCCCCGCAGGCCCTGCTGGTCACTCTGGCCCCACAGGCCTGCAGGCCCCGCTGGTCACTCTAGCCCCACAGGCCCCACAGGCCCTGCTGGTCACTCTGGCCCCACAGGCCCCGCTGGTCACTCCAGCCCCACAGGCCCCACTGCCCACTCCAGCCCCACAGGCCCCGCTGCCCACTCCGGCCCGATAGGCCCCGCTGGTCACTCCGTCCCCACAGGCCCTGCAGGCCCCGCAGGCCACTCCGGCCCATCAGGACACTCCACACAGCCGTGCCTCCACCCAGAGGACACAATGGTCTGGGTCCGCGCCAGGTAGTCCGGCGCTGTCAGCGGCCCAGTGCCACGATTTCCTCGCGCATCTCCAGCATGAGCGGGAGCAAAATCAAGAGTTCATGCTGGAGATGAAACGGCATAATGACCAGGTGTTTGAAGAGTTAAGGCGGCATCACCAGGTCAATGAGATGGGCCAGCAAAATGACCAGGTGTTGCAAGAGTGAAGGCAGCATCACCGGGTAATGGAGATGGGACAGCACAATGAGCAGGCGATGCAAGAGTTAAGGCGGCATCACCGGGTAATGGAGGAATATGCAGGAAGGGCCGAAATGGCCCGAGAAGGCCATCCACAAGAACAGTGTACCTCCTCAACCTCCCAGACCTTGCCCGCAGCATCCAGGGCAGAAGAGCCGCCAACCCATCGAAGAGGTCGTGGCCGGCCTAGGGCAACGGTTGGCAAAGGCCAGGAGATTCATGAACAACACAAGCGAAAGCGGAAATAGGTGAGAACATGTTCATGTTGCATATAGAAGCAATTGATGTCCAAGATCTATTGACGTTGAGGTGTTGCAGTCAATGCGTATATTGTTCTAATTGATGTCTTGTTCTTATCTCTTTAGGTTCAAATCGACCGACGGAATGTTTGCCTCCAATTTTCATTTTTTGGTTCTATAATTTGCAAACATAAGAATAAATATTATGTATTGCTCACATTATCATTGTTTGTTTTCGTTTGTGCTGTACCATGATTGTTAAACACCCGATGAATGCTACACAACAACGTTATTGTATTAGTACATACATCTTCCTTCAATATACCAGCCCTGTGTTAATGTAGGGTTGGGGTAACAGCCACTAGTGCAGCTGAGGGTGGAGGTAATATTCCTGAGTTTGATTCCAGTAACGGCGATGCATGATATTCGTGTTTCTGACACATGGAGATATTTATTCAGGGTAAATATCAAAAGTGAGTACACCCCTAAGTGAAAGTGTAAATATTTTCATGCACTGACTTAACCCTCATGGGGATGGAGTTCACCAGAGCTTCACAGGCTGCCACTGGAGTCCTCTTCCACTCCTTCATGATGATATCATGGAGCTGGTGGATGTTAGAGACCTTGCACTCCCCACCTTCCATTTGAGGATGCCCCCACAGATGCTCTATAGGGTTTAGGTCTGGTGACCTACTTGGCCAGTCCATCAACTTTTTACCTTCAGCTTCTTTAGCCAGGAAGTGGTCAGCTTGGAGGTGTGTTTGGGGTCGTTATCATGTTGGAATACTGGCATGCGGCCCAGTCTCCGAAGGGAGGGATCATGTTCTGCTTCAGTATGTCACAGTACATGTTGGCATTCATGGGTTCCCTCAAAGAACTGTAGCTCCTCAGTGCTGGCAGCATGCATGCAGGCCCAGACCAAACATATATGCATGTCTATATATGTTTTATATAATATGTTGTGTGGATTCCCCCTATTTGCATTTACCTAATGATGTCAGATGCTGCCTCCACTCACTCTCCATCACTGTTTAGGTTCAAAATGAGGGTTTCATCTCATATCAATGTTTTTGTGTTCGTGGTGACTTATCCATTTATCTGTAATTTAGGTATTATTCCAACTACTTTTACTCAGTATAGATGTATACTTTTGGTGGTGGGAGTGTCATGGTCGGGGCCTGAGTGACTGCCTCCGGCACTGGGGAGCTACAGTTCATTGAGGGAACCATGAATGCAAACATGTACTGTGACATACTGAAGCAGAACATGATCCCCTCCCTTGGGAGACTGGGCTGCAGGGCAACATAACATAACAACCCTAAACACACCGCCAAGACGACACTGCCTTGCTAAAGAAGGTAAAGGTGATGGACTGGCCAAGCTTGTCGCCAGACCTAAACCATATTGAGCATCTGTGGGGCATCCTCAAACTGACGGTGGGAGAGTGCAAGGTCTCTAGCATCAACCAACTCTGATGTATCATTAAGGAGTGGAAGAGGACTCCAGTGGCAACCTGGGAAGCTCAGGTGAACTCCCTGGCCATGATGGTTAAGGCAGTTCTGGCAAATAATGGTGGCCACACATAATTGACATTTAGTGCCAATTTGGACATTTCAAATTAGGGGTGTACTCACTTTTGTTGCCAATGGTTTAGACATTAATGGCTGTGTATTAAATTATTGATGGGTCAGCAAACTTACTTTACATTGTAGCAGAGTGTCATTTCTTCAGTGTTGTCACATGAAAAGATATACTAAAATATTAACAACAATGTGACGGGTGTACTCACTTCTGTTAGATACTGTGGCCCTCATTCAATTGCAATTTTGACAATTGAATAAGGCTCTAAATAAGCACATAACATATATTTTTAAAATATTTTTTTAGTTAGTAAACATCTATCCAAAAGCAAGGTTTTTGAATGTTATGTGCTTATTTAGAGCCCTATTTAATTGGCCAAATCGTAATTGAAAGAGGCCCTGTATGTTCACTATTAGGATGTGAGCCACTTACGGACACCTGTCTCATTTGTCTGTTTCTGTGTCAAATAGATTGTTAATACCAACCTTTCCTCATGGCTGAAATCAGTAATGCAAACACACTGTGAGAATTCTATTGACACCCCTAACTGATGGTGCAGAGCACAGATGTGGAGTCTGAAGGTCCTTTCATTGATGTTACAGAAATGCTATGGTATCAAGATTGACGAGGCAGACACAAACAACATCTCGGATAAATCATATTTACTATTTACAGAAATTAACAAAGCAAGCTTGCCACAAAGCCACAGGTTGACTAATCATCACAGGTAAGCAAAGGATCATGGTGGAGGGGGTGGGATACAAAATCCAAGTAACACAGGGAAATAGGGATATGAGAGCAGAATGCAGGCAAGGGAAATTACATTGATAAAGATGATCATGGGATTTACAGTGTATCACCCAACATTAGGCAATATAATAGATCTCATTATTGTTACTACATATATATATAACAGTCAATAAGGAAAGACCACAATAATCCAAAATAAGGTGATATACATATGGGGAGAGCAAAGTGTATGCTTGTGTATTAAACGGACACGTTGATGCAACATCAGAAGTATAAGTGCTCAATCAGTGAATGCTATGAGCCCATGAGGTAAGTTCTCACGCAACAATAAGCAGCCCCTACATAGATAACCTTGGTCAAAAATATGGGGACCTGACCAGGACCATATCAGTCAGATGTTACTTATTCCAGAGAACTCACAACAAACCAGGCAATATCAGTGATAGTTTGTTCTCTGATTGAGCATCTATACTCACTGTTGTTGCATATGCATAACTGAAGATTAACGTAACCTCATTAACTGTTAAGTCCCAAGCCTGGATTTACTCTTCCCCATATGCACAGGGAGGGTCACATCAGCACTGAAGAAAAGATCTGGAAGGGTTTGTGCTGCAGGCTTCACAACAGTCCAAGTAGAGGAGAGGATAGAATGCCTAAACCAATAGGTACATATGAATCGAGATAGACTATATGAGCATACACACGCTGTGGATATACCAGGAACATCAGCTGACAGATGTCACATCACATCTGCATTGTATAGTGAAATTGTCTCGTGACATATATCGGCTATTCAGTCAAGGTAATCAGATATCAAACTGGATCCAACAAAGCAATGAAACGGACACATGCACATACATGAGGACATTGACATGGCCATGGAATGTCAGGATGTTTATCGTCATGCCTTGTTCTGACCGTGATCTGGAATACAAACACACAAATAATATATTAGTGGAAACCTTACATATGCCATATGAGCGTCCACCAAGAGATGCAGGTATATCGGCACACATGTTATGCATTGGGATCTCGTACAAGCTAACCATCTGTCAGATGATAATGATGGCCCAGACTAATTTGTCCGGATGTGGGAATATTATTAGTCTAATTATCATTTATTTGTATTGTGCAAACATATTCCGTGGCACTGTACAGGGGAGAAGAACACGAAAATATACAGTATGTAATATTGCCAACGCTAGAAAATGGAGTGCCCTGTTTTGAGCGTAAAGTCTGTTGATAACTAATTTCTTCCCAAAGGCCCCCACAAGATTCAAAAATCACCACTTCCAAGCTAAAGGTTGGGCATGAGAGTTGAAATGAAAATGTTGGAGACAAAAAGGGGAGAAGTAAAGAAGAGTCTGAGGAAAAGGCAGGGGATGTGAGGAAGAAGACAAGAGAAAACATAGTGGAAAGGGTTAATTGGGATAGTTAGCAGAAGTTGCTAATTGGTCATGTGTCGAAGACTTGTGTTACTCAATAAATTGAGGGTAAACAGGGGTGGGTGGGATGAGGAGACAGACAGAGAGACATAGAGAGACAGAGAGACCAGTGCAGCCTGTAATAGAAATGGAAGATCACAACTATCACACATTGATACATGTTCGGACATCCACATGTGGTTCTCTACCTTGGATAGATCAAGTGGAGTATTCAACAAAGAGATCTGTTCCCCCAGGACACGTCATGGTCCGACAAACGTTTCTGACGGCTTCAGCAATACATAGGGGATGTCTTGGGGAAAAGAAAGTTAGGTCTACATTAATGGAGTTATTAGTCATTTCCTCTCATGCATACATGCCCGTTTCCCGCAAATACTCACTTACAATGTAGACGACATTGATGTAGCTGATGTTCTGTTGCTGTACAGGTCGTTTCCCATGTCTGTGTGGGTAAACAATGTGTTGACACACGGCAGCAGTTCTGTAATGGCAATATGATGATATGAGTCACACAATCCATATGATATATTGCACAATGATTCCTAGTTAACACATCCTTGAGACTATTCCTGTTATCTGACTGAGAATGCTTTTACCAGCATTC
Organism: Discoglossus pictus; assembly: GCA_027410445.1. Taxonomy (NCBI): domain Eukaryota; kingdom Metazoa; phylum Chordata; class Amphibia; order Anura; family Alytidae; genus Discoglossus; species Discoglossus pictus. The sequence goes on from JAPZIH010000758.1 coordinate 182,421, forward strand.
GCTGACAAAGAACAAGGGACATCCCCTCTTTGCATCACATGAGGTACATTTATCATGGTTTACAATATACTGGTATGTTCATATATCCAGATTGCTATGAATTGAATTGACCTCCATGGGATGTGGAATAGCATGATCAGACAATGGGAACATTACTGTTCTGTGAAGATGTTTTCAAATACGATTGTGAGGCCTATATCCATTGACATTGTGGAATACATCAGACCATCCATTTAGCTTAGCTTCTGGAGTTTGGCAGATATCAATAAATATGATGTGTATGGGAATGTGCGCATACTTACCATTAACGGATATCAGAGCAGGCTGTATTTGATCCAGTTTTAAGAATGCATCACGAGACATATGTTACGTCACAAAGCTATCCTGGGGAAGGAGAAAAGAGATGTATTAGTAACCATAATCAAGGTACATTATAGTTGGTTGTTATTAGTTTCAGACTTACATGGGAAGTACTCCTGAATGACGTGGGCACGTAGTCGTGACCCCTGAATGTTATCCTCACCAGGGGGAGGTACTGGACGCTCCGACGGTTCTAGCGGAGCATCATCAATGTTCCCCAGACAGTTGGCCTGTACCGCTATATTGTGCAGACAACAGCAGGCCAGGATGATGTGACAAACCTTCCCTGGTGTATACTGTAGCGCCCCGCCAGTGGAATGTAAACATCTGAAGCACATCTTCAGGAGTCCAAAGGTGCGCTCTATTACATTCCGGGTTCTGGCATGGGCCGCATTGTACCTCTCCTCCCCCTCTGTGCGTGGATTGTTCACAGGGGTCAACAACCACGGCAAACACCTATATCCTGTATCACCTGAAGGAAACAAAAATGGGAGATGTAGATATGAATGTGAGGTTGTGCTGCTCGTTAAAGCATCTGTAAATATACGCAATGATTAATGTAACGTTAGTTTAGGGATCTCTGGGTTGGAACTTCCTACTCCTATGACCAGGTCACATTGGGTTAGGCACAGCAACAAGCGACGATGCAATGGCTCAGTCGGCACACCTTCTTTAGGGCGCACGGCAAATGAGCGCGGACAATACAGCGCTGACAGAAGCCGGCGACAGTAGCGCACTGTTGAAAATTGTGTGGCAAAATGTGCGTCAATCAAAGAGCGCAAGTTGTAGAATCTATTGCCTAATGGGCCAAAACCCTCTAACCCGAGCCCTCAGACCCCATACCTAACCCGAACCACTGAGACCCCATGCCTAAAACTAACACTCAGAATCCGAAGCCTTAGCCCAAAGATCCCTAACCCTAAAACCCCTAAGTCCACCCTTAAGTCCTTATCTCAACTCCTGCTATTCAGGGACTCTAATTTGTCTGTTGGCGCATGCGTTGTTGCGCATTTTTCACACAACAGTGGAATAGCATTACAGTGGAACATGATGTATATGTTAGGGGATCCTTTATGGGTACTCACCCAGTAGCCACCCAGGTGGAGCTTGTCCAGACTTAAAATAACGATGGGTGGATGACTGACACAGGATATGGGCATCATAAGTACTTCCCGGGAAGCCTGCAACCACATTTTGTATGCGCATGCCTGCATCACAAACAACCTGTACATTGATGGAATGATAGTGTTTGCGATTTCTGAACAGCGCTTCTTGCTCTCTAGGAGGTATCAATGCTACATGTGTACAATCTATAGCACCAAGCACATTGGGGATACCTCCCTTTCGAAATAAATCTGCTTTCACTTTCAAGATCTCTTCCCCAGTGTGGGGAAAACTGATGTATCTGGCAGCTTTCGGAACAATAGCATGGAGGAATGTGCTCAGGCACCTTGAAAGGCTTGCCTGAGACATTCCTCCTACTATGGTAGCAGTGTTCGTAAAACTACCAGGTGATAGGATGTGTATGGCGGCTAACATCCGTGTCATGCCTGGGATGGCTCTATTGGTCCGTGAGGAAGGCTCCATGTCCTCCCTCAGGACCGCATAGAGCTCCTCTAGGATGCCACGGGTTAGCCTAAAACGCTTATACACTTCCACATCAGTTTACCCCTCTAATGTGACTCTCTCCCTGTACACCCTTGGTGCACGAAGCCTCCTGGCAGGCTCCTGGGCCTGCTCACCCCTTTGTGGGGCTGGCTGTGCAGGAGCCCCCACTTCATGTGCCACACCCTCTAGGGGTCTCTCATCTGGCCCCCCCATCAGCTGATCACCCACATCAAGGTCCTCCTCCCTGTCTGCAGGTGCCCTCATATCCCCCTCTCCCTGTGCCACTGGAGCTCTCTCCCCTAACTGACCCCCCACCATGACCCTAGGCATATCCGGTGATGAGCCACTTGCCTGCCTTGGTTCTGGACCATCATGGATTGCATCAGCACGCTCACCCACATTCACTCCCAGCCGCCCCTCTCTGTCACGCCTTAGCCACTCCTCAGATGCATGCCTGACAGCCGGGTTTCCACTCTGCAACATTTGAAACAAATATCCATTCCTACGACGCTATGCTTTACTCACATACCTATACACCACACTCAGGTTGCTGCTATCCATGATGGTTCAGACTTGCTAATTCCTGGATGATGATGTGGTTTTATAGCTTGCTAATTACCACAGCTGTGATTATCCTGGTGGATTTCACAAATGGAAAAGCTCACTGGTGTATCTAAGCTTCATCATGTTATGAAGTTCCCTGATTATGGATTGGTTTAGCCATTTTAATTTGTAACCCCTAATATTCTGGCCCACATTTGAATTTGGGCCCATGCTACATGATCTATGTAATGTGGCGTTGAAATATAGCCAATATTTGTGTTCCAAAAAGTAGATGTGATGAGAGAGATGTAAATCAGATAATGTTGATATGTTTAGGGGACACATTCTATCCTTTGTGAGTGCTAAAGGGTTAATATGGCCACTATATTGAGGATGTACATGACAATAAAAATATATATTTTATTTACATATTTGATCATTGGGGATTGTTTTGCCAGTAATTTGAATGCCTTTTATTGCTTCATTTATACTTTTAGGGCCCTTTCAGCCCTGTTTCATTCCAATGCCGTAAGTGCTACGTGTGGACTTCAACGGAATGCAACCGTAAATTTAATCTAGCCAGGCGCGAATCGCGGCCTTCAGAATGTAGGAAGGCCGTGACGTTTAGGCGCGCACGCAAGCTGGAAGGGGGATGGACTAGCCGCGCCCGGCACGAACCATCCAATAGCGGAATCACGCATCGCGCCACAGGTCTCACAGCCAATCTCTTACGGGATAGACCATTTGATTGACAGTGGGAGTGAATAAATAGGAATGACAAGTGACCACGCCTCGACTGTGTTGCGATTTCGGCCGAAGTAGCACGCGGTTCCCTGAGCTTGGTGAGTGAGAGGAGGTAAGTTGCTTTATTATCGAGTCGCGATTTATGTTCTTTTTACGGAAATACGTTACTACATTTACGGAGTACGATGTAAAGAAGCACAATTGTGTTATTTTTCTTGTTTATAGGTTTCTTGAGAGTTTGGGTATTTTGTCCAGCACAACGTAGTTTGGAGGGAGGTAAGTTGCATTGTACATGCTTTTCATCCTATCAAGCTGTATTTTATTTTTATGTTTTGACAATTTCTATATTTACTGAATACACTGGCGAGAAGTACAATTGTCTTTTTTTCTTGTTTATAGGTGTTTGGAGTGTTTTTGGATTTTGTCCGGCGCAACGTAGTTTGGAGGGAGGTAAGTTGCAATGTACATGCTTTTCATCCTATCAAGCTGTATTTTATTTTTATGTTTTGACAATTTCTATATTTACTGAATACACTGGCGAGAAGTACAATTGTCTTTTTTTCTTGTTTATAGGTGTTTGGAGTGTTTTTGGATTTTGTCCGGCACAACGTAGTTTGGAGGGAGGTAAGTTGCAATGTAGAGAGAGAGAGAGAGAGAGAGAGAGAGAGACAGAGAGATTGAGAGCGAGAGAGAGATTGAGAGCGAGAGAGAGATTGAGAGAGAGGGATTGAGAGAGAGTGATTGAGAGAGAGGGATTGAGAGAGAGGGATTGAGAGAGAGGGATTGAGAGAAGGAGATTGAGAGAGAGAGATTGAGAGAGAGAGATTGAGAGAGAGGGATTGAGAGAGAGGGATTGAGAGAGAGGGATTGAGAGAGAGGGATTGAGAGAGAGAGATTGCGAGAGAAAGATTGAGAGAGAGAGATTGAGAGAGAGAGCGAGGGATTGAGAGAGAGGGATTGAGAGAGAGAGAGATTGAGAGCGAGAGATTGAGAGCGAGAGATTGAGTTTGATTGAGTTTGAGTTTGATTGAGTTTGATTGAGTTTGAGTTTGATTGAGTTTGATTGAGTTTGAGTTTAATTGAGTTTGATTGAGTTTGATTGAGTTTGATTGAGTTTGGGTTTGATTGAGTTTGATTGAGTTTGATTGAGTTTGATTGAGTTTGAGTTTGATTGAGTTTGATTGAGTTTGATTGAGTTTGATTGAGTTTGAGTTTGATTGAGTTTGATTGAGTTTGATTGAGTTTGATTGAGTTTGAGTTTGATTGAGTTTGATTGAGTTTGTGTTTGATTGAGTTTGATTGAGTTTGATTGCGTTTGAGATTGATTGAGTTTGATTGAGATTTCTACACATATTTGCAATACACATAGGTGTTCCAAACTGCTTCTTCAATGGGGCTTGACAAGAACTTATTTTCAGCCTAGCCCAGCAGGACCATGTAGTTCCTACTACCTCTGGTACAGAAGATGGCTTCAGGATAGGTACCACGGCCAGGAATATGTGCAGAGTATAATGCAGATAGGATATTAGTGGCCTCAGATATGGGCCACTCCCCACACATGATAGAAGCACACAGTAAATAGCTGCATACCTTGTATATATGCAAACTGTAACTGACCCTTCCACATTGTTTAGGAAAGTATTGATCTAGCTTGTTTCATCAGCGCCACTCAGGTCCAGAGTGAGAGGTGCTGTACAGCCCTCCCACTGCTGTCACAGGCTCTGTCCACTTAAGGTTGATTACTGCAGTTAGTTACAACATTGATATCCAAGCAGAAATAGTGTTATAGGCAATCAGAATGGGGGACGAGGGGGGAGCAGGCAAACCCACTAAAACATTTCTTAATTTCTCTTTCTTTTCTTTTCAGGTGGTGATGGAGGGAGAGGAGCAGAGGGGAGAGGAGTGTCAGGGAGTCCCGGGGCATGGAGGTGGGGAAGAGGAGGGGAGGAGTGAGGAGGAGGATATAGTAGTTGAGGAGGGGGAGGTAGTTGAGGAGAAGGAGGGAGGAGGAGAGGAGGAGGGAGGAGAGGAGGAGGGAGGAGAGGAGGAGGAGGGAGGAGAGGAGGAGGAGGGAGAGGATGAGGGAGGAGAAGAGAAGGGAGGAGGGAGGAGAGGAGGGAGGAGAGGAGGAGAGGGAAAGGAGAGGAGGAAGGAGGGAGGAGAGGAGGAGGGAGGAGAGGAGAGTAAGGAGGGAGGAGAGGAGGGAAGGAGGAAGGAGGGAGGAAAGTAAGGAGGGAGGAGAGGAGAGGAAGGAGAGAGGAGAGGAGAGAAGGAGGGAGGAGGGAGCAGAGTAGAGGAAGGAGGGAGGAGAGGAAGGAGAGAGGAGAGAAGGGAGGAGAGGAGAGGAGGGAGGAGGGAGAGGAGAGTAGGAGGAAGAAGGAGGAGGAGAAGGGAGGAGAGGAGGGAGGAGGAGAGTGGAGAGGGTCCTCAACCCCAGTCTGGAGAGCAAGAGGCTGGCGTCAGGTCCAGGGCCCACAATTATAGCCGGGAGGAGAACATGGTCCTCCTGGAGGCCATCCGTGCCCGCCCCGTCATCACCTGGGGGGGTAGGGAAGTCAAGGCTGGGCCCAGGGCTAATGCTTGGCAGCAGGTGGTCGATCTGGTCAATAGTGTGGCAGGCCCTGGACGGAGTCTGCGGTCTATTAAACACCGGTTTGACGACATCAGGGCCGCGGTGAGGAAGAAGATGGCGCAGGAGGCCGAGGGGCGGAGGGTCAAGTACCTGGGACATGAAGTCATTGTAAGGACCATACTTGCACCCTAAGCCACATTTGGAGCTTCAGGTCCGGTGGAGCAGCAGGACCCAGCCTCCATGGCAGGTGAATATGACATACAGCAACATGCCACCATATGTACATCACACACACTACACATGGACATGACACTGACATGTCAGCTCCATGAAATTAACAAGGGATAGATGGATGCATCATTAAATTCATGAAGCTGAAAAATCACTGTCATTCCTTGTCACCACAACAATAATCAAGCAATAGAGCAGGTGTGTCCTAACTCGGTCCTGGTGGGCCACACACATGCCTGGATTTGATAACCCTGCTGCGCACAGGTGAGTCAATTGCTTCTTCAGTCATCCTGATTGACTCACCTGTGCACAGAAAGGATATCTTCCAATCCAGGAAAGAGTTTGGACACCCCTGTAATATAGAGTCCATGTATTGGTGTGCCCGTTCAGCCTACGCAGTTATAGAGAGCAGCCGTAATGCAGATAGCGTTGTGAGCTTAGAACCATCAAGAAGAGAAACCTAAGAATAGATAACAGCTAGTATAAGATAGCTAATCAGAGTTGCAAAGAGGAGAATCATCCATATTCAAGGCAAGATGTCAGATAATTAGAAATGAACACATATCAATGGGCTAATCAACATACTAATGACATGTACCTTTCTTCTCTATCTCTCAGCATCCAGGAGGATCTCTGGGTCCTGTGACCAGGCAGAGGAGGTGGGGCCATCGGCCCCGTACCAGGATCTTCCAGCACAGGGGGAGGAGGAAGGAAGATCGGAGGGCCCTGGGTCAGAGGATGGGCTGTCATTGACCTTGCCAGTTCTACTGGTACAAGACCTGGGACTATGCCTATCTTCCAAATACTTGCTCTGGGGCCCTCCCACGCCCTTGGGACAGCACCTCCTTCCCCACACTGTGTGCTGGCCTGGTCACCACCGGGCGCATTGTCACCCCAGGCTCCAGCTGTGGACCTCCCCACTACAACTCACCAGGCCCAACCACGGTTGTCGTCGCCGCAGGGCCAGGCTGTGCTGTCCGTCATAAGGGAGCAGCTGGCAAGCTCACAAAGGATGGAGGCCAGCATGCAGGAGTTGACGGCCAGCAAGCTCCGGATGGAGGCCAGCATTTCTGGCCTCCGGTCGCATATGACCCACAGCCTGGCCAGGCTGTCCATGGAGGTGAGGAGGCACCACATGACAGCAGAACACCTTCAGGTCAGGCTGCTCAGACAGGAGATGGTCCCCAGCCTGACATCAACAGGGATCTCCCAATCCCCTAGTCAAGAGCAGCCTGGCCCCTCCTCTCCTCCCATGTGTCCGCCACCGGCCAGACCACCGCTGCCTGGCAACGCCCGCCCCCCCCCCCACCATCACCACCAGACGGGAGACGGAGGATGGGCACAGGTGATGTGGGTCCTGGGCCCAAGCAGAGGAGGACATAGGGCCTTATTCAATTGCAATGTGGCCGATTGCTAAGGGCTCAATTTTAGCACAGAGCATATTTTTTACAGATGTTTGTAGTTAGTGAACTTCTATCCGAAAGCAAAGTCTTCACTAACTACAAATATCTGTAACTAAATATATGCTCTGTGCTTATATAGAGCCCTTTTCAATTGGCCAAATCGCAATTGAATGACACCCATAGGGTCTGCAGACATGTTTTTGCCTTCTCAACAGCACTCCTCAGTGACCATCAATTGGTGACAGGTTAAACAGAACACAAAGGGCCTCATTAAAATGTGATTTGGTCAATTGAATAGGGCTCTATATAAGCACACAGGATATTTTTTTACAGAAGTTTTTAGTTAGTGAAGACCTGGCTTTTGCATAGAAGTTCCCTAACTAAAAACGTCTTAAAAAAAATATGCTGTGTGCTTATATAGAACCCTATTCAATTTGTTACATAGCAATTTAATAAGGCTGTTAATTAGTAGTGTGACCAATAAATTGTCACTAAGGAGTGCTGTTGAGAAGAGATGCTGCAGGCCCTATGATGTTTTCAGGCCTTATTTCGTAGGTTTTGTCTTTATTTGCTTCTTTCTTTTTGTTTTTTTTCAGGTCCATGAAGTCATCTCCTGCATCTGAAAGCATTGTGGAGGAATTATATGAGGTGTAAGGTTTTCCCAGTGCCTCTCAGGTAGACATGCCTTCAATGGCAGCCCCCTTAACATGTAGCTCCCACAATCTTACAGCTATCATATTGCCAGATATCTCAGACATGATTGTTGTTAGCTTAAATGTAGACTAATACCGCTATGGCGGTGGACTTGCAAAGTCTCACAATGGCATGTTAATGACAGCCAGCAATAATATATGCACTAGTGAAGCATGTGATCCTGACCTCAATATCAGTCTGAGAACAGATCTTTGGGTCTGATGTAAGTAACATTGAATCTGGCTGCTGACCTTTGTGTCCTCTCCATAATAATGGCTATTCGCCCATATTTCTCATTATCCACAGACCTAGCTAATAGGTAGTAATGCTTGCAGATGGGAATCAGGTGAGTTGGTATATTGGTACAGTATTTAGAACTGTACTGTACATACATCGTGATTATAATTTTTTTTTGGATCCTCCTCCCCCTTTTTATATTTGACTTATTTCAGATTTTTGTTTGGTCAACACACTGTATGTGTGAAAATGGATTGGATTACACAGTCCAAAGATTGAATCATCTGTTTCATTGAGCAGATCTAGTTACAAGTAGTAAGTGCTATGCACATAAATGGTTTCTTCAGTTAAATGGAGAGATTTCTGGTTTCCGGTTGCAGCGGTGTAGTGCCTGCATGTGACCCTGGTAGGTGCTATGCATCATGCTTAGACTAGACTATTAGATTGACCCCTGTAGGATTCCCCTTTTTTCCAGCCTCTTGCTCTTCGAGGACCCGCCCACACCACACCCATGATATTAATGCAGTTTTGACCACTGCTGATTGTGGTCTGTCTATCAAATAAAGCTTTGTTGTACTGTTATGTGAATGCACAATCTTGACTACTGCTGATTGTGGTCTGTCTAGCAAATAAAGCTTTGTTATACTGTTATGTGAATGCACAATCTTGACCACTGCTGATTGTGGTCTGTCTAGCAAATAAAGCTTTGTTATACTGTTATGTGAATGCACACTCTTGACCACTGCTGATTGTGGTCTGTGTAAAGAACAAAGCTTTGTTATACCTTTCTGACTGCGTCCGTGTGTTATGAATATGTTTGGTTCTGTGACATCCACATGCATTACATTAGTGTCACATTCCTATAAATGTAAACTGATGAGCCATAGTTAACATGAAATAGATCAAAACATATAAAACTGTTGAGGAGTCAGAATAGCTTTAGATATCATATGATCCCAAATATCATATCTACTACTAATATAGGGTTAATACCCATGACAAGTCTGATTAGCGATACTGTGGAGTAGGAACATTCCCCTGAGGGCCTACAATGAATAGGACAGGTGACACTGGAGTGGTTTTCCAGTTCCTTCTCTAGTTTATTGGGATTAGTCTGACCTCTCTGATAAGACGTACCCCCCTACACTGGCCCTATGTAGTATAGCTCACAGCTTCATTAAAGTACACAAACCCCTTCACCAACATCACTTAGCATATGTGTGAATACAGCTAGTTGCCCAATAATGAACATGCATTGGCTAAATATCCTTTGGTTATCATATGTTGTAATGGTCATGTACATGCCAATATGACAAACCATGCTGCAACATGCATAATATGATTAAAGCCACACTACCCAATTCAATAGCAAGAGTAAAACATGAGTCAGGTCATATGAACCCTTTGCCACGCACATGAGCTCTATTGTGATCCCTTAAATCTCTATCTAATTGCATATACATCTCGCTCATCACATCTACATTTGGTAACACAATTATTTTGCTAATTACACCGCCATATATATCAAGTAGCAGGGAAACATTGTAATGTATGTTGTTCAGTTCTTCAGTTGTGTCTGACTCTCTGTGACCCTAGGAGCTGCAGAACATTCAGCTAGGTCTCTGCCTGTGCTGTTATCCACGGTTTGCATGCTAAATATACTGGAGTGGTTTGTCAGTTCCTTCTCAAGTGGATTGGACCTTGTCTGATCTCTCTGCTATGATGTGCCCACCTACAGTGGCCCTACATGTTATAGCTCACAGCTTCATTCAGGTACACAAGCCCCTTCACACCACTTAGCAATGCTGAAGGGGACCAGGGGAACATACACCACACATATCTACTCTGACCCATCAGGAAGGGCCGCAAGCTCTGGGATCGACAGCAAACTCACCGCCATCAGGCATAATCTCTGCTACGCCCATCCTGGTGGGAGCCATGTGCCAGGTGTCTAGTTATTCCCATTTGGTGAAATTCAAAACTGTTCTGCTATTTATCAATTTACATGGGTGAGGGTTGCTAAGTGGTGGTGGTGGTGAAGCAGCTTGTGTACCTGAATGAAGCTGTCAGCTACTGTAGGTGGGCAGGTCATAGCAGAGAGATCAGACAAATCCCAATCCACTAGAGGAGGAACTAACAACCCACTCCAATCTCTTCGGCCTTCAAACTTTGGAGAACAGCACAGGCAGAGACCTAGCTGAATGTGCTGCAGTCCATAGGGTCACAGAGAGTCGGACACAACTGAAGAACTTCACATATATTGAAATATTCCCCTGGTACTTGATATATGCCAAGTGGCGGTCTGATTTGGCCACTATTTGAATTCTCTAATGTGGATGTGATGAGCGAGATGTGTATTCTATCGTTGATCAACTATATAGCGTGCATCGAATGTGCGCTGTCATCTGCGCACCGACACATGCACGCATCAACAACAGCAGGCCCGACAGGAGGCTAGCGGATCTAATGATTAGGATTAGGCTGTGGGGTGTAAGGGTTAGGATTAGGCTGTGGCTACAAGGGTTAGAAGGGTTTATGGCATTAGGTCATATCACTTGCGCCCTTTCATCGACGTGCAGTAGTCAAAAACATTAGAACTGCGCAATGATGTGGGACCGCTCATGTCAGCTACATGTTGTCAAAACACATTTGCTGTGCCCACCAATGTTGGGGTGACATATTCTATTATAGGGCTGTTTTAGAGGCTACAATGGAACCTGTATGTGTGTTGACCAATCAAACATATGAGGAATATTAAACTAATTTGAACTATTGTTAATTTGGAGGCTGTAATGCTTGTGCCTCCACTTTAGGGTTACAGGCTTAAACCACGCAGACTGCAAAAACCGTAACAAAATGGATACCTTCAACCTCCAAGCACGTACCGGATTTAAGAACGAGATACGGGCTTGGAGGACATGCGCCGTCCAAGCCCGAACGGGCTTGAATAAGGAGCTACGGGCTTGATTATTGAAGTCCGTGGGACTTGGACGGAATTTAAAATCAAAGTACAATTTGGCGATGTGCAAGCTTAAGAATGTTTTGCTATTAATCCTCATGCCCCCCCATTATGTTCCCCATCATTTACAGTGCTTTGCAGTGCTGGATTGAATATATATTGGCTTCTACAATGCTTTGTTTGCGGCCCTCCACCTCCGAACCCGTACGGGTTTTAACAAGGACGAGCCGGCGGGACTACGGGCCCGAAAGTAACCCGTAAATGATATATCGGATTTGGGCGATGTGCAAGCTTTAGAGGGTGTTGCTATTAATCCTCATGTCCCCCATTATGATGCCTAGCATTTACGGAGCTTTACAGTGCCATCTTGCATTTATATTTGACTTTGCGGTCGGAAAACAAGATTTACGGGCGCTGGAAAAACGCTTCCGGCCATTTGCATGATATGCGGCCGGCCGGAAGGGGGATATCCTTGCGGCGCCGTCTATTTGAATTACAAGGTAAAGGTAGCTCTACACGGGGCCGTAAGACGGCCGCAAGGAATCGCAGTTTTGCGGCCGTTTTACGGCCAATAATAGAATGAGGCCCTATGTCATTAACAGTTCTTAAGTGTTCAAAACTTTGTGCTCCAGGAACATTTAAAAGTAATATTCGTAAGCAAAAACATTCAACATCTCTTGGACTGACTGTGTAAATTCTTGAGATTATTATATTTTCTCTGCTTTTTCTGGGTCTTCATAATCCATTCACAAAAACATAGTGATATGGAATTTCAATATATAAGAATTGTGTTGCTTGTGAATCTGTGGAATTTAATTCAAAACATGCAGTTAGTGTAGTGTGACGATGTTCACTTTCGGCCAATGCATTACTTTTATTTCCAGCATGGAAATACACTAAATGTATACTGTATATATATATATATATATATATATATATAAATACACTAAATGTATAAATGTATACTGCATGTGATCTATCATGCATTTCAAATTTTAAATACTACCACATAGCTTCTGGCGCACTGACATAGCGAGCATCTACATGAGATGCAAGTTCATCATGTACTAACTCACTACTTTCAGGGTTGTCTGCAATTTTGACAACTACAGTAGCTGCATCATAGCCTTTGTAAATATATTTGTACACATATTTAAGGGATTTGATGGAAGTGCAGGCTTCTACATTAAATTGTGTGTTATACTTCATGAGTAAATGTGGATTGTAGGGTACTTCATATCTATTGTCAACTTTTTTGCCACGAATAATGGCACTATCTCCTTCTCTTTTTTTATAAAGTGCATAGCCTTCACAATTGGCATAGGTTTTGTCTCTATACTCTTTTGGAAAATATTTGGAACATTTATTATTTTTCATACATGCTGACTGTGTTTTAAGGTCACCACAGGGTCCATGAATCATGCGATGAGTAACAATCTCATATAGTGTACCATATAGTTCTGGATCTGGTAGTTCAGCAACAATGAGTGCATCCACTTTGTCAGAAGTATCTAATTTATCTTTTTCTTGAAGTATTATGAGAAGATGTGCATGTGGAAGGCCTCTTTTTGAAATTCAATGGTATATACATAAGCAAGACATTTGCCAAATAAGTGACTTAAAGTGATGTCACGTATTAATTCATTTAATTTAATCTTAAAAACTCTGGCTACTAAATCTGGTCTATCGGAAGCAGTTTGTCCAAGAAGTAAATTTGTGTAATTTCTGGCCATTGGGGATTACATGTAAATGTAAGAAATAAATCGGGTTTGCCAAATTTGGTGACAATAGCCATAGCATCATTGTATCTTTCTCTCATATTTCGAGGAGATCCTTGAAAGGAAGATGGTAAAATGATGGCTTTGCCAGCTGTCATGTCTCTGCTTGTAGCCACCTCAGCAACATAGTCCATTATTCCACAATATTGTTCTACACGTAGTTTATCTTGTTGATATTTTATAAAGTTTAAATTATTGGCCTCAACTTGCAAATAGGAATCAATAATCCATTGTTGTGTTAGTTTTCCACCACATAAAATTGGATTAAATGTATTTCGAATGGCAATTTGAGCTACTTTAAATTCAAGCATAGAAACATTATTTCTGATTCTGGCTTTAGCATTTGGGTAACTGGGAAGTGTTAATTTTGGTCGCCAACCTACCTCTCCGTGTGGGAAAAAAATGGGATATGTCATTGGATCTAAATTTGGACTTAACATAATCATATTACTGAATGGTTGCTCCTCATTTCTGGGATATATTCTAATGTCTCTTTGAAATGGTGGTTCTCCTTCATCATTTTGAAACACCATTGCAACCTCATTTGATGTTGGCAAGTTATAACAATGTTTATCAGTATGTCTGTCTCTTTTAAGCACCATATTGACCTTTGGCATTGGTAATTGATGTCTTTGTGCATGAAGTTGCTGTTCATTTTCTACTTCTGCCAATTTTTTATAAGCTTTAGTGTAGGGGTTATTGTCCATAATGTTATCTAGCTCTATAAAAACACTGGGTAAGCATTTTTTATTTTCTTCCAGCTGCATACGTTGGTCAACAGCTTCTATTGTATCTAGGACATATAGTTGAGCGAATTTTCTTTGCTCTCCTTCCTCTGGATGTAAATGTGAAGTGTCACAACCTACAATGATGATGGAGTATAGAGGATCCTAGTCCTCTTATCTCCTGTAGGTTTTAGACCTAAGATTTGGGTGACTCAGACCAATGGACCTTCTTTGCGGATACAAGAGCATAAGTCCCAGCTTAAGGTAGTGTGCACTGGGAAAACCTGGCAGGGAGTCAGAAACGATCTCCTCTACTAGCATATGCCCTTGGGTCAATAATACACCTGCACACAAAGTCTTGATGAAAATTATGAACCATGTTTTATTTTAGAACAGCATATTTAACCACATCACACAAGAATGGGGGAAGTGGCTACCGTTATCCAGCCCCAAATGACGTCTGGCCAATCATGAAGGGGAACTGTGCGTGAACCAATAGTACCCTCACAGGTCCGCCCACTAGGCGAGGCCAACTAATTAATTTGGGCTTTGAATGTCCAGGGGAAAGCATGTCTTTTACTCTCCTGTGCCCATTCTATGAAGGCTGCGAAGCCTTCAGGCCATCCCATTGTTTCTGGGTGCCTGCCTGTCTGCTCTCCAGCTGTGAGCTTCCCATTGTTAGTTCTATGCTGGATACTTAGCTAATGGGATTAACAGGCCTTTGGGAACCAAGGAGGCTTGGCTGTATTCAATGGCTTCCCCTCTACAATATAATGACATACTAATATAATACCATACATTCATATTTACAAATACAACACACAATGTTTCACACACATACAACCAACACATCCCACCAGCTCCCTCACATGACACCCATTACAATGATCCTAAACATGGAAGGGATGGGGATATGCTAAGGGATAAACTTATAATACTTTATCCCCTAGACCACAACACAACAATATATCCATAACAAGTGGGCCCCAAACCTTTTGTTCCTCCCCATGGCAACAGCATGTGGAAGACCACCCAGCCCAAAATGGCCACCGCTGCCAGTCACAAAATGGCCCCAGCATAGTTCACACCAAATCCAATATGGCCACTGGCGGATTCATGACATGAAGTACGATGATAAATTTGGTCTTGGACTTTAAAACAGTAAGGACCATGTCCTGGTACATTAGCAGCTAATGTTGCCCCCATAGATGCAAAGGATATGGCACTATTGTAGGATCTTATGTTTGTCTTAACAAAGTAGGTTCAGTCATAATGTTTTGTAAATAGATTGGAAATAATTTTCTTTCTGGAAGCTTACCTTTGAGACAGCAACTAATAAATTAGCCATCTCTGGGTCTCTCCTGTTTAAAATAATAAGCCTCACAAAACTGACATTGAGTATTCATGTCCCCACAACTATGAACCTCTACTACTAAAGACTTGAGTAAAGGATAATTTGAAAAGCATATAGCAGTTTGACTTTCATATTCATCAGGTGAAATGTCATGTGATGTTTCAACAACAGGTTGTAAATGCTTTGTTTTTTTTGTGGCTTTTCTTCGTATATCTTTTATTGGTTTAGGTAAAATATGTAATGTTTCAGGAACAGGTTCAAAATGCTTTGTTTTTTTGGTGGCTTTTTTTGGTATCTCTTTTATTTTTTCAGGTAAAATGTCATCTGATGTTTGAGGAGCAGGTTCGAAATCCTTTGTTTGCTTAGTAGCTTTTTCTGGTGTATCTTTAATTTTTGCAGCTGATAGTCTTTTGCTTGCAATTCTTTTGCGTTCTTTTTCTCGTCAAATTTCCTTCTCCTCTGGTGTCTGCTGGTTCGCCCATCTCTCTTGTCTTTCTCTAGTTTGAGGTCTTTTCTTTTCTTGTTTGCTCTTGTTAGTAGCCATGTTAATCTGAAAAAGAAAAAAATATATAATTAGTTTAGTTTGAGATGTTAATTTTGTTTTTTACATTTTTTATTATCAACAGTTTGTTTATATGTGCTTGTAGTTCATTGTAGGGGTACTTTCTTTGTATTGTTAAAGAAGTGATTTTTATTTTTTTAGTCTTACTTTCTGTGGTACGTTTTTGCCTTACATGAATAGCACACTGAAGGAACTAACACTATACCTTCTTCTACATGTAGTAGGTGTCTAGTGTTAATTGAAATTTATATTTTAGTTGTTTTGGCAATTTATTTTTTTGTTGTACTTTAAACTTACAGGCATAGTAGAGGGCAAAAATTAGTCTTTGTAATTTTTACTACAGGGGATTGTCATAATAGTATTTAGTTTTTTTATTTAAAGGCTTATATGTTCGTACAATTATTATTTTTTCTTTTTTCTTGGGGTGTTAGTACTATTTGTTGTAGTATTCTATTTTATGTGTGTGTTTAGGTTTTATGCTTAATATTGTACATTACGACTGTTAATTTAGAATTACAAATTTTATTTAGTCTATATTTTGAGACTTTTGTGGACTATGCTGTTTACTTTTTTTGGGCTAGATTGAAGTTTGGATTTACTGTTAAACATTATTGTCCATAACAGACAAATAAGAGGTAAATAAGAAATGTGTCAGTTATATTTTGGTAAAAGTTATAGTTAGTGGTTGTTATACTTTTTTTTTTCTGTTGACATGGATGCAGAGCAAACATGTTTATTTAGTTTTCTCTTTTTTTACTTGTTATACTGTACCTTGGTTGAAGTGTGATTTCAAGCAGAATCTTTGTTGGTCCTCTGTTGAAAGTCTTCGTCCGATGGTCTTCACGCAGTGTCTGTTGTAAAAGAAAAATTAAAATGTTATTTGATTTGAATGTATTTGTAATGAATAACATATTTCATTATTTTGGTCTATTGTATCTGTTATGGTGATTTTTTCTGCTATACTGTTTTTTGTGCAAGCTTTTAAAAATACTTTAATTGTATTTGTATATTCCAGTTATCCTTTTTTTTATACTATAATTATTAATGTTTTTCTTATTTTGGATATGATTGCAATGTTTTTAGCATTATCCTGTTTTGTGTCCACCACTTTTGCTATGCTAATTTAGACTTCTTTGTAAGGCTTATAGCTTCTTAAACAGTAAATAAGAATATTAATTTACTTTGCTATGTGTTTGTGTGATTTTTGGTGCAATCCTCTTTTGTGTCTACCATATGTTGCATACTTTATTTGCTTAATTAGTCTTTTTTATGAAGGTTAAATGTTTTTGTACAGTGAAAATGAATGTTTTTGCTATTTTGGATGTGATGGCAATGTTTTTAGCATTATCCTATTTTCTGTCCACCACTTTTTGTATGCTTATTTAGGCTTCTTTTTTAAGGCGTATAGGTTCTTAAACATTAAAGAAGAATATTAATTTACTTTTCTATGTGTTTGTGTGATTTTTGGTACAATCCTGTTTTGTGTCCCCCATATGTTGCATACTTTATTTGCTTAATTAGTATTTTTTATGAGGATTAAATGCTATTGTACATTGAAAATGAATGTTTTTCCTTTTTTGGATATGATGGCAATGTTTTTAGCATTATCCTATTTTGTTTCCACCACTTTTGGTATGCTTATTTAGGCTTCTTTGTAAGGTCTCTAGGTTCTTAAACATTAAAAAAGAATATTAATTTACTTTGCTATGTCTTTGTGTGAGTTTTGGTCCAATCCTGTTTTGTGTCTACCACTTTTGGTATTCTTATTTAGGCTTCTTTGTAAAGCTTATAAGTTCTTAAACATTAAAGAAGAATATTAATTTACTTTGCTATGTGTTTGTGTTATTTTTGGTACAATCCTATTTTGTGTCTACCATATGTTGCATACTTTATTTGCTTAATTAGTCTTTTTTATGAAGGTTAGATTTTTTCCTACAGTGAAAATTAATGTTTTTTCTATTTTGGATATTATGGCAATGTTTTTAGCATTATCCTATTTTGTGTTCACCACTTTTTGGTTGCTGCATTTATTATATTGGCGGCCATTAAACATTCTATTTTGGATATTATGGCAATGTTTTTAGCATTATCCTATTTTGTGTTCACCACTTTTTGGTTGCTGCATTTGTTATATTGGCGGCCATTAAACATATATAGTGCCTTTATTTTTTGTACTTGTTATACTTTACCTTGATTGAAGTGTCGAATGACAGAGGGTTCTCTCCTGGCAATCTTAATCCGCCGGTCTTCTTGTAGTGTCTGTTTGAAAAAGAAAGTGAAATGGTTAATTGTATATTTCTTCTTTTTGATTTAGCAAAGCATGGTCTTTTTCAGCATGTAATGTATTTTTCTATCTTACCTCTTCGTCTTTCTTTGTGTTCTTTAAAAGGGATTGTGGTTCACAATGCACGGTGCAAATTCTTGAGTGACGCTGTTGATGCAGAGTCTGTTTTAACAGTAAAAAAAAGGAGAAAGATTCAGCTTTACGTTACATATTGAATTGCAGTAAATTAATGTCATTTAAATATACTTGTTTAATTAGTTTCAATTAACATTAGTTTGTTTTAGGGCCTACACATATATGTGCGTGTCACATATCACTATACATGAATCCCATTTTCATAGTTCAAGTTGTTTTTTTTTTGTCCTGTCTTGATAATAAAATGTAATATATTATAGCTTACCTCTCAGTTGTAATTTGCACAATGTAAAGTAGGAAATTAGGAAACAATTCTCTTCTCAAGTAACAGCAGCAGTTACCTATCCAGTCACTCCGTTCATCACCTGAGTAGAAATGTAGAATTTTCTGGCAAGTAGGCAGTATTTATAAACTTTCAAGTGCCTCAGATCGTTAGAACGCAATACGCATGCGCTATTTGCGTTTCAGCTTACAATTTGTGTTCCATCCGCCATTTTATGAGTAGTAGTTTTCAAAATGGTGGTTAATATCAGTTTGGTACGTGCCGCATAGGATGTGTTTCAGTTTTGAGAGTCACTGTAGTATAGTTACGTCTGTAGCCTCGTTGTTCGGCGGCCATTTTTTGTCTCGCTTAGGTGATTTTCAGCAGTTTAAACTTGTTTTTTTGGACTTAAATAGACGTGTAAATTAACTTTACGAGGTGACGGATGCCCACCCCCCCTTGCTGTAAGTAAGCTTTTTATGTGTTCGTTGTGTTTATTTCTTGTGTTTCTGATGTTTTCATGCGTGCCGTTTTGGCCGGTTTTGGGTGTTGGGAATGGGTCGTTTTGCGGCCGTATTTTTTTGTGTGGGATGCAGTTGATTTTTTTCTAAGTCATGTGTGTGTGTTAACCGCGTGTGAGGTGCCTTTGAGTTTTTTTTCTAAGTCCTGCGTGTGTGTGTTAGCCGACGTTGGATCTTCCACCACCGCAAATGCGGCCCCTCGCTTTGCGAGGGTCCGCTTTTGAGGACAAACACAGCCGACTTTGGATCCTCCACCACCGCAAATGTGGCCCCTCGCTTTGCGAGGGTCCGTATTTGCGGACAAACACAGCCGTTGTTGGAGCCTCCACCTTCTGCAAATGCGGCCCCTCGCTTTGCGAGGGTCCGCATTTACGTTAGCAGCAACTCTTATGCTCACAACTATATATGTGATATATATATGATCTTAGTAGTAGTAGTGGTTCACCACAACAATCATTTATAATATGGTGGGTAGTGATGTCGTGAACATAAAATTTTCGGTTTGCGAACCACGAACGCGAACCGCCCCAAATGTTCGCGAACCGGCGAACCCGGCGAACCGCCATAGACTTCAATGGGCAGGCGGATTTTAAGACCCACAGGGACTCTTTCTGGCCACAATAGTGATGGAAAAGTTGTTTTAAGGGGACTAACACCTGGACTGTGGCATGCCAGAGGGGGATCCATGTCAAAACTCCCATGGAAAATTACATAGTTGATGCAGAGTCTGGTTTTAATCCATAAAGGGCATAAATAACCTAACATCCCCCTCCATCATCATCCTCCCCTGTGTCTCTTTCCCCCCTTCCTCATCACCCTCCCCTGTGTCTCATTCCCCCTCCCTCATCATCCTCCCACCTCCCTCATCATCCTCCCCTGTGTCTCTTCCCCCCTCCATCATCATCCTCCCCTGTGTCTCTTTCCCCCTCCCTCATCATCCTCCCCTGTGTCTCTTTTCCCCCTCCCTCCTCATCTTCCCCTGTGTCTCTTACCCCCTCCCTCATCATCCTCCCCTGTGTCTCTTCCCCCCCTCCCTCATCATCCTCCCCTGTGTCTCTTTCCCCCTTCCTCATCACCCCCCTGTATCTCTTTACCCCTCCCTCATCATCCTCCCCTGTATCTCTTTACCCCCTCCCTCATCATCCTCCCCTGTGTCTCATCCCCCCTCCCTCATCATCCTCCCACCTCCCTCATCATCCTCCCCTGTGTCTCTTTTCCCCCTTCCTCATCATCTTCCCCTGTGTCTCTTCACCCCCTCCCTCATCACCCTCCCCTGTATCTCTTTACCTCTCTCTCATCATCCTCCCCTGTATCTCTTTACCCCCTCCCTCATCATCCTCCCCTGTGTCTCTTCCCCCCTCCATCATCATCCTCCCCTGTGTCTCTTTCCCCCCTCCCTCATCATCCTCCCCTGTGTCTCTTTCCCCCTTCCTCATCACCCTCCCCTGTATCTCTTTACCCCTCCCTCATCATCCTCCCTTGTATCTCTTTACCCCCTCCATCATCATCCTCCCCTGTGTCTCTTCCCCCCTCCATCATCATCGTCCCCTGTGTCTCATCCACCTCCCTCATCATCCTCCCACCTCCCTCATCATCCTTCCCTGTGTCTCTTTTCCCCCTTTCTCATCATCTTCCCCTGTGTCTCTTCCCCCCTCCCTCATCATCCTGCCCTGTGTCTCTTTCCCCCCTTCCTCATCACTCTCCCCTGTATCTCTTTACCCCTCCCTCATCATCCTCCCCTGTGTCTCTTTTCCCCTTTCCTCATAATCTTCCCCTGTGTCTCTTCCCCCCCCTCCCTCATCATCCTGCCCTGTGTCTCTTTCCCCCCTTCCTCATCACCCTCCCCTGTATCTCTTTACCCCTCCCTCATCATCCTCCCCTGTATCTCTTTACCTCCTCCCTCATCATCCTCCCCTGTGTCTCTTCCCCCCTCCGTCATCATCCTCCCCTTTGTCTCTTTCCCCCTCCCTCATCATCCTTCCCTGTGTCTCTTTTCCCCCTCCCTCATCATCTTCCCCTGTGTCTCTTTTCCCCCTTCCTCATCATCTTCCCTTGTGTCTCTTCCCCCCTCCCTCATCATCCTGCCCTGTGTCTCTTTCCCCCCTTCCTCATCACCCTCCCCTGTATCTCTTCACCCCTCCCTCATCATCCTCCCTGTATCTCTTTACCCCCTCCCTCATCATCCTCCCCTGTGTCTCTTCCCCCCTCCATCATCATCCTCCCCTGTGTCTCATCCCCCCTCCCTCATCATCCTCCCACCTCCCTCATCATTCTCCCCTGTATCTCTTTTCCCCCTTCCTCATCATCTTCCCCTGTGTCTCTTCCCCCCCTCCCTCATCATCCTGCCCTGTGTCTCTTTCCCCCCTTCCTCATCACCCTCCCCTGTATCTCTTTACCCCTCCTCATCATCCTCCCCTGTATCTCTTTACCCCCTCCCTCATCATCCTCCCTTGTGTCTCTTCCCCCCTCCATCATCATCCTCCCCTGTGTCTCTTTCCCCCTCCCTCATCATCCTCCCCTGTGTCGCTTTCCCCCCTCCCTCATCATCTTCCCCTGTGTCTCTTTCCCCCCTCCCTCATCATCCTTCCCTGTGTCTCTTTTCCCCCTCCCTCATCATCTTCCCCTGTGTCTCTTTTCCCCCTTCCTCATCATCTTCCCCTGTGTCTCTTCCCCCCTCCCTCATCATCCTGCCCTGTGTCTCTTTCCCCCCTTCCTCATCACCCTCCCCTGTATCTCTTCACCCCTCCCTCATCATCCTCCCTGTATCTCTTTACCCCCTCCCTCATCATCCTCCCCTGTGTCTCTTCCCCCCTCCATCATCATCCTCCCCTGTGTCTCATCCCCCCTCCCTCATCATCCTCCCACCTCCCTCATCATCCTCCCCTGTATCTCTTTTCCCCCTTCCTCATCATCTTCCCCTGTGTCTCTTCCCCCCCTCCCTCATCATCCTGCCCTGTGTCTCTTTCCCCCTTCCTCATCACCCTCCCCTGTATCTCTTTACCCCTCCTCATCATCCTCCCCTGTATCTCTTTACCCCCTCCCTCATCATCCTCCCTTGTGTCTCTTCCCCCCTCCATCATCATCCTCCCCTGTGTCTCTTTCCCTCTCCCTCATCATCCTCCCCTGTGTCGCTTTCCCCCTCCCTCATCATCTTCCTGTGTCTCTTTTCCCCCTCCCTTTATCATCTTCCCCTGTGTCTCTTCCCCCCCTCCCTCATTATCCTGACCTGTGTCTCTTTCCCCCTTCCTCATCACCCTCCCCTTTATCTCTTTACCCCTCCCTCATCATCCTCCCCTGTATCTCTTTACCCCCTCCCTCATCATCCTCCCCTGTGTCTCTTTCCCCCCTCCCTCAATATCCTCCCCTGTGTCTCTTTTCCCCCTCCCTCATCATCTTCCCCTGTGTCTCTTCCCCCCTCCCTCATCATCCTCCCCTTTTTCTCTTTTCCCCCTTCCTCATCATCTTCCCCTGTGTCTCTTCCCCCCCTCCCTCATCATCCTGCCCTGTGTCTCTTTCCCCCCTTCCTCATCACCCTCCCGTGTATCTCTTTACCCCTCCTCATCATCCTCCCCTGTATCTCTTTACCCCCTCCCTCATCATCCTCCCTTGTGTCTCTTCCCCCTCCATCATCATCCTCCCCTGTGTCTCTTTCCCCCTCCCTCATCATCCTCCCCTGTGTCTCTTTCCCCCCTCCCTCATCATCTTCCCGTGTCTCTTTTCCCCCTCCCTTTATCATCTTCCCCTGTGTCTCTTCCCCCCCTCCCTCATCATCCTGACCTGTGTCTCTTTCCCCCTTCCTCATCACCCTCCCCTTTATCTCTTTACCCCTCCCTCATCATCCTCCCCTGTATCTCTTTACCCCCTCCCTCATCATCCTCCCCTGTGTCTCTTTCCCTCCTCCCTCAATATCCTCCCCTGTGTCTCTTTTCCCCCCTCCCTCATCATCCTACTCGTGTCTCTTCCCCCCCTCCATCATCATCCTACCCTGTGTCTCTTCCCCACTCCCTCATCATCCTCCCCCCTCCCTTGATGACAAGGGGGGGAAGAGACACAGGGATAAGTTTGAGGGGTGTTAGGGTAAGGGTTGTTAGGGATAAGGGTGAGGGGGTTAGGTGTTAGGGTGAGGGGTGTTAGGGATAAGTGGGAGGGGTGTTAGGGTGAGGGGTGTTAGGGATGAGTGTAAGGGGTGTTAGGGTGAGGCATGTTAGGAATAAGTGTGAGGGGTGTTAGGTCTTAGGGATAAGTGTGAGGGGTGTTAGGGTTAGGGTGAGGGGTGTTACGGATAAGTGTGAGGGGTGTTAGGGTTAGGGTGAGGGGTGTTAGGGATAAGTGTGAGGGGTGTTAGGGTTGGGTGCTAAGGTGAGGGGAGGATGATGATAAGGGGTGGAAGAGACACAGGGGTGTCCTTGCAGCAGAGATCAAAAGAGTCCTTCAGGACTGTATTGCACACTGTGTACAGTAGCCTAGCTATGGTTTTCCCTATTGATGCAGTATCACCTACACTCAGCCTCCTCTCAGTAAGACTTCAAGTTAGTTATGATTCCAAAATGGCTGCTGTCCATGAGTTAGAAGGCTCTGGAAGGGAGTGTATGCTGCTGATTGGTTGGAATGTGTCTGCTGACTGTGACATGCAGGGTCAAAGTTTGCTCAATGATAAAGTATAGGGGGCGGGTCGAATCTCGCATATGTTCACAGTTCGCCGCGATCGCGAACATGCTATGTTCGCCGGGAACAGTCCGCCGGGAAACTATTCGGGACATCTCTAATGGTGGGTAAAAGAGCGATAGAATACAACATTATAACATATAACATATATAACATTAATAGCCTCTTTTCCATTCACACATTGTCATCATTTTATCCGATTATTATTATTGCTAAATATCCCACATAGAGCAGAGCAATCACCATTAATGCTCCTCTACAGAATAACACTTGTAAATGCCAGGGTGCTCATGGGAGCTTGATAATATGGAGTAATAGAATACAACAGATAATATAGGAAGACAGAACACTCCATTAGAATATAAAGACCCCGGAGGCACCCCCCAGACATGCTTTGTGAGGAGAATCCTGCATTAATATGAACCTGACACGGGTCACTCTATGGGACACCAGGACAACGGGCAATGTATATAAATGAGATCAATTCCACACAAAACTATTTTCCGTTGTTTGTATAATTTCTAGCAGGTGTCATTGTCTTGTGTATTGACTGTAAGAGAATATCTTCACAATTTCCATGTATCCAAATCCAATTTCCAGAGAATGACACCAGTAATAAGAGAGAGTGAAGGACCAGACAAGTCTTCTGTGCAATCACCTCCTTTCCTTCAGTATCTAAGCAAAGATCTTATACTGCAAACATTTGCCTCACTATTCTGAGATAAAAGCTCATTTCACCATCGTCGGAGCAGATGAAACTCACAGCTCTGTATTTTATGTCATGTCTGAAGTTGAGATGGTTTCTGGGGTCACCATCTGGCTCCTTCATTGTATGTGAGAATTTTCTGGAATGGTTTAAAGAAAAACACTCTACAATCTTGTTACCAGATTCTGCTTCTACGAGGCATTTGCAATACTGTTTACTCTTGTTCGAGTGGTTCCTTGGTTTATATGAGACTTTTATGGCAGGATTGTGATTTAAGATTCCTTCAAGTGTTTAGTTTCCTCAGTATGTCCTTAGTCCTACATGGGTCACGGCCTTGCTCTGCATGTTTTATTGTGTGAAGATCATGCATTTCAAAGGTGACCATGTTATCCAACTAAAGATGAAGATTGATTTCATGGTGCCCATGTGGTGGGCATTTGTCTATACTTACCTGATTATAACAATAATGGAACATCCTCCACTCCAAACATCACTTTTGCAGTTTTGGTCTTTAGGGATTCCACGTAAATTCTAATTCCAATTTTTTTTTCCATTTATGATAGTGATGGATACCACAATTTGTAT
This sequence comes from Discoglossus pictus, assembly GCA_027410445.1. Taxonomy (NCBI): domain Eukaryota; kingdom Metazoa; phylum Chordata; class Amphibia; order Anura; family Alytidae; genus Discoglossus; species Discoglossus pictus. Next base: position 207,348 of record JAPZIH010000758.1, read on the forward strand.
TATTTGGACTCTCATCATGCAAATACTTAATATGGAGCGAATATGAGAGCTGCTGATTGCTTGAAGGTCCACAAAAGACCAGCCTGGACAATGATGTCTCTTCTCCTGCCGTTACCACTGAATACAAATTACTTGGGAACGCTCATGTTATTTTTTGTATTATTGTCATCGTGAGAATAAGCAAACTGATGAAGATCTGTCAGAAGCTGCTCTCTCATGTTATGTCACGTACGGTAAGTGGGATGGGACACTAGTCTGTAATGTCGTGTGTAATTACTGCAACTGCTTTTGTTGTAGAGTTTGAGAGATTTCTGGGTGGTATTTATTAGATAGTCTTTGCAGTGAGAGATTTGCTATAATGCCATATAATTATTGTACTATTATAACATTAGAATGTGAAATATGCCAAGAGGATTGATCATATCATTATACTTGGCATGGGTGGATCTACCAGTGGTGGGACTGGTGCCTTGCACTAGGGCCCTCCTTTAATGTTTCTTTATTTTTTTTGTTTAATTGTTTTTACACATCACTGTACAGGTAATATATTGGGGTTTTGGGGATTGCCCACAGATTGTGTTTGTTGTGATCTGATTGGGCTGCAATATCTGAGAGGTGATTGGACGCATATAGTTTTGTTATTTATAGTAAACACAGAGTCATTTTATTAGCTGGATTTGGACAATTACACAGAATACCGATCCAGACATGGCACCATCTCTACCCAGTGACTACATGATATGAAGTACGCAGACCCAAGCACCAACTTCCATCATTACATTCACATACATACATACATACATGTGAGGGCTATATAAATATGGGGCAATACTATTTATCTTAATGTACCAACTCCCATAATTTCATTCACATACATACATACATGTGAGGGCTATATGAATATGGGGTGATACTATTTATCTTACTGTACCAACTCCCATCATTTCATTCACATACATGCAAACATGCATACATACATGTGAGGGCTATATGAATATGGGGCAATACTATTTATCTTAATGTACAAACTCCCATCATTTCATTCACATACATACATACATACATGTGAGGGCTATATGAATATGGGGCGATACTCTTTATCTTAATGTACAAACTCCCATCATTTCATTCACATACATGCAAACATGCATACATACATGTGAGGGCTATATGAATATGGGGCAATACTATTTATCTTAATGTACAAACTCCCATCATTTCATTCACATACATACATACATACATGTGAGGGCTATATGAATATGGGGCGATACTATTTATCTTAATGTACAAACTCCCATCATTTCATTCACATACATACATACATGTGAGAGCAATATGAATATGGGGCAAGACTATTTATCTTAATGTACCAACTCCCATATTTTCATTCACATGCATACATACATACATATATACATGTGAGGGCTATATGAATATGGGGCGATACTATTTATCTTAATGTACCAACTCCCATCATTTCATTCACATACATACATACAGGTGAGGGCTAAATGAAGATGGGGCGATACTATTTATCTTAATGCACCATCTCCCATCATGTAATTCACATACATACATACATTTGAGGGCTATATGAATATGGGGCGATACTATTTATTTTAAATACCATATAAATGACTGTATAAAGATGGACTATTTGCCTTTACTAATGGGTCCTTCAGGTCTTTTGTTTTTACACATTAAGGTTTTGCATTTATGCAAAAACCAAGTACAAAGCTCTTCACCAGAGAGTGAGGTCTATTTAGACTTCGCAGCCAGTGGGACGGTGTCACAGAAGACAGCAGCTTATCCTGGGTCTGGTGAAGATCCCAGAATGCATCCAACTGATTTTGTTGTCTTCGTGGTTCTTTTTGAAGCTGAAGTCATAGCTGGAATACTTATCAGCACTTTTATTGTGATTGTGAATTTCCTTGATTGGTCTGAAAAGAAAATGCTGAGCTCCTGTGATCAGATCCTACTTGCTCTGGGTATTTCCAATGCATGTTACCCATGGTTCAGTGGTTGTTTGCTTTATATCTGCTTTGTGCAGCCACAGAGTATATTGGCCAATTACTTTCCAGTTGTTTACGCTCTTACCATCTCCGCCTTCCTATCCAGTTCTTGGATCACCGCCTTGCTGTGCTTGTATTATTTTGTGAAAATTGTGCAGTTCCCAAATGGTCTTCTTGTTCTATTTAAGATGAAGATTGATCTCTTGGTGCCTTGGCTGATATTAGTAGTAAACGTGGTATCTATCTTGAGTAGCATCCCTATGGCATTGAACTTTTCCAATGTATATTCTAATGTTACAAATCCCATCACTTGTAACATCTCCTCAGTGACATCTTGGATCAGCAATAACTCCATGCAGATAGTATCTCCTCTCATTCCAAACTTTCTGGTTCCATTTCTGACTGTGATGGTCACCACATTTTGTATCATGCGTTATCTTTCCTCACACACACGTAACATGGAGCAGAACATGGGAGAAGCTGGCAACTTGAAGGTGCACAGACGAGCGGCACGGACCATGCTCTCCCTTCTCCTTCTATATCTAGTCTTCTATGTGGCACAGCTTGTTTTGGTTTCCAGCGTTCAGCCACAGTTGGGTCTCCAGTACTGTGTGACTTGTGTATTGGTCTTGGCTTGTTCTCCTATTCAATCCGTTATTCTCATTTTGGGAAACAATAAACTGATTAAGCAATATCGGACATTATTTTATTATATGTCATGCAAGGAAGATGCTAAAGAGACAGGACCCTAGTCTGTAATCTCCAGCCCAGATAATAACCCTTCTATTATTATGTCTTTTATTCAACTAATATTTTATATTCTTGGAAAAAATATATTAAAAATATGAAATAAAATTGGATTCTTGGTTATAGAAAATGTGTGTTTGCTTTTTCAAAGTATCAGATGATATAATGATATTGAGCAGTGATCCGGAGCCAGTTCTGGGACTGGTGCTGGTCTTTTGGACCTTATCAACTTGGGAATGGGTTTAAAAGAGTCATGAATTGGATGTGAAATATTGATAATTAGGATTGGTTGACCACTTCTACATGTTACAGTTATAAATAGATTATTGAAGATGGTGGTTTAGACAGATATACCATAATTATGTCCCGTTACAATAGGACTACAGGGTGTCAGTGTCTAACATGAATGATGTTGTGATGATTTAGAGTAGATCGCAGCGCGCCGGGGACTTATACGCAACATAGGTATGTATAGGTGTCTAATCACAACAAGTAGATAAAAAGATAAGTGTGAGATCTAGTTGCTCGGTTATTATATTTTAATGTTTTAGACTTTCTAGTAATCAGTAAGTTATGAAAAAGACAATTGATTTGAGTAGGAATTCATTGTCAGAAGCTCACACATCTTCTTTGTAAGATATCTATTTATTGTGCCTCTTGTACCATGGATGTAGATGCTACAGAATATTTACAGATGTGCTAACACATCCCGTCATTTTACTGGGTTAAGTAAACACAATTTTGGTTCCCTTTCCATTCAAGTAATTAGAAATGGGTATCATGTTGAGATACCACGCTGGTGAAATTATGGTGAAGTCCTTTAGAACATCCATATATGAATTCCTTTTGGTTATTGCTGCAGTTAGTGCTGCCTTTTATTGGACAAACATTTTATTTAGAATAACAAAGCAATATTCCTCCTGACTTGATAAAGAGAGCTGTATGTCTCAAAAGCTCATCACTCGAAATACAAAGTTTGTCCAATAAAAAATATATCAACTTTGATTATTCAACTGATTTTAAAGTAGCTTGTTATACCACAAAATAATCACTAGATGTCAGTCTAGCACAGACTACGCCACAAGAGAAGAAAGCCACGACCAAAACAAGAAAAATGAGAAACGAAAAAATTAATATAAAATAATTTTAAAAAAATACATAGATAAGAGTACATATATGTTTTAAAAAAAAAAATGATGGCTTCTTCAGTTCACAGATAAACAGAATTTGGACACTATATTATTTTGCAGTTGTTTGGTCATCACACACTACCAGGGGTGGAGCTACCAGTGGTGTAGGTGGTGCATTGCACCAGGGGCCTCCTCTGGGGGGTTGTTGTGTGAGATGAATACTGAGAGGAAATGGCTACCTAGAGGACTGGGTGCTAAGTAGGGATGGCTACTATGTAGAGATAGTATATGTGTATATACAGTATATGTGTGCTTCACACAGACAGGAGATAAGGAAAGGGGAACAGCTATGGAAATGGGTCTTGGGGGAGCAGCTATGGGAAATGGTCTAATGGATAGTGGTCTTAGGAGGGCAATTGCTATGGGAAGAGGTCTTGGGAGAGGGGAGATGCGGTACACAATTTTTTTGGGGAATGAGGCCCCCCCATTCTCTAGCTCCTCCACTGGCTGGATCACATGGAGATAATGTATAGACTGAAGGTGTGGAAGGTCTCACTGTCCATATACAGTGTATGGAATTAACTCAAATGAGTCAGGTGCTGTAGTCCTAGACTGTAATCTCTCACCCGAGCGGGTCCCTCTACGCCTTCTGTATAGAACATTATTACACATAAGCAGGTTCATCTAAAGAAACATCAAACGTCATCATCACACAAAAATCTACCTACATTGATAAATATAACAATCATACACATAGGTAGAGATGTGATGAACATACACAACAATATAACACATATACAAATGTACATGACCGTCTCGTCCATTGTTTTAATTCACATGAATGAAAAATATAGAATTTTCTTTAAATATTTCCTTTTCCTAATTTTAATTTTGAGGATCTGCTCACAGTTTAGTTTTGAAAATTATTTTTGCATGAATGTTGGGGAATCAAATAATGTTTTGTCTCTTCAGAAATAACTGTACACACATACACATAAAAGCCACAAATGTACATATCACCACCTAAAATGAGCCGCATAAACCCACAGCTACACACCTACTGCTGTGCAGAAACATACAGAGGAATCAGAGTGAGGAGTCTGTATACACTCCTTACAGTGAGGGAAAGTACCCCAAATAAAGTGATAAGTGATGTTAAAAAGGGACACGGACACTCCAGAAAAGTTGGTTTCATCTTAAAGAGCCTGTACATTGTCTCTATACATTGTGTTGTTCAGTTGTGTCTGACTCTCCATAACTTCATGAATCTCAACACACCATGCTGATCCACTTGGTATTCATGGCAGAGATACTGGAGTGGGTTGCCAGATTCTTCTACAGGGCGCCAGAGCATACAACTTCAATTATACATTTCTATTTAGGTGGTCTCCCATCCAAGCACTGACCAGGCCCAACACTTCTCAGCTTCAGAGTGGTGTGACGTATTGGTTCCCTGACTGGAATCAAACCCAGGTCACCATGGTGAAAGCACAGAATCCTAACCACTGGACCATCAGGCAACCCCACATTGTGCCTACACATTTTGTCTATACATTGTGACTATACATTGTGCCTATACATTGTATCTATATATTGTGCCTATACCTTGTGCCTATACATTGTGCCTATACATTGTACCTATACTTTATGTCAATACATTGTGGCTATACATTATGTCTATACATTGTGCACATACATTGTGCACATACATAGTGCCTATACTTTATGTCTATACATTGTGTATATACATCGTGCCTATACTTTATGTCTATACATCGTGCCTATACTTTATGTCTATACATCGTGTCTATACTTTATGTCTATACATTTTACCTATACTTTATGTCTATACATCGTGCCTATACTTTATGTTTATACATTTTACCTATACTTTATGTTTATACATCCTGCCTATACTTTATGTCTATACATTTTACCTATACTTTATGTTTATACATCCTGCCTATACTTTATGTCTATACATCATGCCTATCCATTATGTCTATACATCATGCCTATACTTTATGTCTATACATCGTACCTATACTTTATATCTATACATCGTGCCTATACTTTATGTCTATACATCATGCCTATACATTGGGCCTATACATTGTATCTATATATTGTGCCTATAACTTGTGGCTATACGTTATGCCTATACTTTATGTCTATACATTGTGCCTATACTTTATGTCTATACATTGTGGATATACTTTATGTCTCTACATCGTGCCTATACTTTATGTCTATACATTGTGCCTATACTTTATGTCTATACATTGTGCCTATACTTTATGTCTCTACATCGTGCCTATACTTTATGTCTATACATTGTGCCTATACTTTATGTCTATACATTGTGCCTATACTTTATGTCTATACATTGTGTCTATACATTATGCATATACTTTATGTCTATACATTGTGCCTATACTTTATGTCTATACATTGTGCCTATACATTATGCATATACTTTATGTCTATACATTGTGCCTATACTTTATGTCTATACATTATGCATATACTTTATGTCTATACATTATGCCTATACATTATGTCTATACATCGTACCTATACTATATGTCTATACATTGTGCCTATACTTTATGTCTATACATTATGTCTATACATCGTACCTATACTATATGTCTATACATTATGCCTATACTTTATGTCTATACATTTTACCTATACTTTATGTTTATACATCCTGCCTATACTTTATGTCTATACATTTTACCTATACTTTATGTTTATACATCCTGCCTATACTTTCTGTCTATACATCGTGCCTATATTTTATCTCTATACATCGTGCCTATACTTTATGTCTATACATCATGCCTATCCATTATGTATATACATCGTGCCTACACTTTATGTCTATACATCATGCCTATACTTTATGTCTATACATCGTACCTATACTTTATATCTATACATCGTGCCTATACTTTATGTCTATACATCGTGCCTATACATTGGGCCTATACATTGTATCTATATATTGTGCCTATAACTTGTGGCTATACGTTATGCCTATACATTGTGCCTATACTGTATGTCTATACATTGTGCCTATACTTTATGTCTATACATCGTGCCCATACATTATGTTTATACATTGTGCCTATACTTTATGTCTATACATTGTGCCTATACTTTATGTCTATACATCGTGCCCATACATTATGTTTATACATTGTGCCTATACTTTATGTCTATACATTGTGGCTATGAATCGTGCCTATACATCTTGTCTTAAGATTGTGCCTATACATTGTACCTATACTTTATGTCTATACATCGTGCCCATACATTATGTTTATACACTGTGCCTATACTTTATGTCTATACATTGTGGCTATGAATCGTGCCTATACATCTTGTCTTAAGATTGTGCCTATACATTGTACCTATACTTTATGTCTATACATCGTGCCCATACATTATGTTTATACATTGTGCATATACTTTATGTCTATACATTGTGCCTATACTTTATGTCTATACATTGTGGCTATACTTTATGTCTATACATCGTGCCTATACTTTATGTCTATACATTATGTCTATACATTATGCATATACTTTATGTCTATACATTGTGCCTATACTTTATGTCTATACATTGTGCCTATAAATTATGTCTATACTTTATGTCTATACATTGTGCCTATACTTTATGTCTATACATTATGCATATACTTTATGTCTATACATTATGCCTATACATTATGTCTATACATCGTACCTATACTTTATGTCTATACATTATGCCTATAATTTATAACTATACATTATGCATATACTTTATGTCTACACATTATGCATATACTGAATGTCTATACATTATGCCTATACTTTATGTCTATACATTGTGCCTATACTTTATGTCTATACATCGTGCCTATATTTTATCTCTATACATCGTGCCTATACTTTATGTCTATACATCATGCCTATACTTTATGTCTATACATCGTACCTATACTTTATATCTATACATCGTGCCTATACTTTATGTCTATAGATCATGCCTATACATTGGGCCTATACATTGTATCTATATATTGTGCCTATAACTTGTGCCTATACTTTATGTCTATACATTGTGCCTATACTTTATGTCTATACATTGTGGCTATACTTTATGTCTATACATCGTGCCTATACTTTATGTCTATACATTATGCATATACTTTATGTCTATACATTGTGCCTATACTTTATGTCTATACTTTATGTCTATACATTATGCATATACTTTATGTCTATACTTTATGTCTATACATCGTGCCCATACATTATGTTTATACATTGTGCCTATACTTTATGTCTATACATTGTGCCTATACTTTATGTCTATACATTGTGGATATACTTTATGTCTCTACATCGTGCCTATACTTTATGTCTATACTTTATGTCTATACATCGTGCCTATACTTTATGTCTAAACATCATGCCTATACTTTATGTCTAAACATCATGCCTATCCATTATGTATATACATCGTGCCTATACTTTATGTCTATACATCGTGCCTATACTTTATGTCTATACATCGTGCCTATACTTTATGTCTATACATTATGCATATACTTTATGTCTATACATTGTGCCTATACTTTATGTCTATACTTTATGTCTATACATTATGCATATACTTTATGTCTATACTTTATGTCTATACATCGTGCCCATACATTATGTTTATACATTGTGCCTATACTTTATGTCTATACATTGTGCCTATACTTTATGTCTATACATTGTGGATATACTTTATGTCTCTACATCGTGCCTATACATATGTCTATACTTTATGTCTATACATCGTGCCTATACTTTATGTCTAAACATCATGCCTATACTTTATGTCTAAACATCATGCCTATCCATTATGTATATACATCGTGCCTATACTTTATGTCTATACATCGTGCCTATACTTTATGTCTATACATCATGCCTATACATTGGGCCTATACGTTGTATCTATATATTGTGCCTATAACTTGTGCCTATACTTTATGTCTATACATTGTGCCTATACTTTATGTCTATACATTGTGGATATACTTTATGTCTCTACATCGTGCCTATACTTTATGTCTATACATTGTGGCTATACTTTATGTCTATACATCGTGCCTATACTTTATGTCTATACATTATGCATATACTTTATGTCTATACATTGTGCCTATACTTTATGTCTATACATTGTGCCTATAAATTATGTCTATACTTTATGTCTATACATTATGCATATACTTTATGTCTATACATTGTGGATATACCTTATGTCTCTACATCGTGCCTATACTTTATGTCTATACATTGTGGATATACTTTATGTCTATACATCGTGCCTATACTTTATGTCTATACATTGTGGATATACTTTATGTCTATACATCGTGCCTATACTTTATGTCTATACATCATGCCTATACATTGGGCCTATACATTGTATCTATATATTGTGCCTATACTTTATGTCTATACATTGTGCCCATACTTTATGTCTATACATTGTGCCTATACTTTATGTCTATACATTGTGCCTATACTTTATGTCTATACTTTATTTCTATACATTATGCATATACTTTATGTCTATACTTTATGTCTATACATTGTGGATATACTTTATGTCTCTACATCGTGCCTATACTTTATGTCTATACATTATGCATATACTTTATGTCTATACATTGTGCCTATACTTTATGTCTATACATTGTGCCTATAAATTATGTCTATACATTGTGGCTATACTTTATGTCTATACATTGTGGCTATTCGTTATGTCTATTCATTGTGCATATACTTTATGTCTATACATTGTGCCTATACTTTATGTCTATACATCATGCCTATACATTGGGCCTATACTTTATGTCTATACATTGTGCCTATATTATATCTCTATACATTGTGCCTATACTTTATGTCTATACATCTTGCCTATCCATTATGTATATACATCGTGCCTACACTTTATGTCTATACATCATGCCTATACTTTATGTCTATACATCGTACCTATACTTTATATCTATACATCGTGCCTATACTTTATGTCTATACATCATGCCTATACATTGGGCCTATACATTGTATCTATATATTGTGCCTATAACTTGTGGCTATACGTTATGCCTATACATTGTGCCTATACTTTATGTCTATACATTGTGCCTATACTTTATGTCCATACATTGTGCCTATACTTTATGTCTATACATCGTGCCTATACTTTATGTCTATACATTATGTCTATACATTATGCATATACTTTATGTCTATACTTTATGTCTATACATCGTGCCCATACATTATGTTTATACATTGTGCCTATACTTTATGTCTATACATTGTGGCTATACTTTATGTCTATACATTGTGGCTATACTTTATGTCTATACATTGTGCCTATACTTTATGTCTATACATTATGCATATACATTGTGTCTATACATTGTGCCTATACATTATGTCTATACATCGTACCTATACTATATGTCTATACATTATGCATATACTTTATGTCTATACATTGTGGCTATACTTTATGTCTATACATTGTGGCTATTCGTTATGTCTATTCATTGTGCATATACTTTATGTCTATACATTGTGCCTATACTTTATGTCTATACATCATGCCTATACATTGGGCCTATACTTTATGTCTATACATTGTGCCTATATTATATCTCTATACATTGTGCCTATACTTTATGTCTATACATCTTGCCTATCCATTATGTATATACATCGTGCCTACACTTTATGTCTATACATCATGCCTATACTTTATGTCTATACATCGTACCTATACTTTATATCTATACATCGTGCCTATACTTTATGTCTATACATCATGCCTATACATTGGGCCTATACATTGTATCTATATATTGTGCCTATAACTTGTGGCTATACGTTATGCCTATACATTGTGCCTATACTTTATGTCTATACATTGTGCCTATACTTTATGTCCATACATTGTGCCTATACTTTATGTCTATACATCGTGCCTATACTTTATGTCTATACATTATGTCTATACATTATGCATATACTTTATGTCTATACTTTATGTCTATACATCGTGCCCATACATTATGTTTATACATTGTGCCTATACTTTATGTCTATACATTGTGGCTATACTTTATGTCTATACATTGTGGCTATACTTTATGTCTATACATTGTGCCTATACTTTATGTCTATACATTATGCATATACATTGTGTCTATACATTGTGCCTATACATTATGTCTATACATCGTACCTATACTATATGTCTATACATTATGCATATACTTTATGTCTATACATTGTGGCTATACTTTATGTCTATACATTGTGGCTATTCGTTATGTCTATTCATTGTGCATATACTTTATGTCTATACATTGTGCCTATACTTTATGTCTATACATCATGCCTATACATTGGGCCTATACTTTATGTCTATACATTGTGCCTATATTATATCTCTATACATCGTGCCTATACTTTATGTCTATACATCTTGCCTATCCATTATGTATATACATCGTGCCTACACTTTATGTCTATACATCATGCCTATACTTTATGTCTATACATCGTACCTATACTTTATATCTATACATCGTGCCTATACTTTATGTCTATACATCATGCCTATACATTGGGCCTATACATTGTATCTATATATTGTGCCTATAACTTGTGGCTATACGTTATGCCTATACATTGTGCCTATACTTTATGTCTATACATTGTGCCTATACTTTATGTCCATACATTGTGCCTATACTTTATGTCTATACATCGTGCCTATACTTTATGTCTATACATTATGTCTATACATTATGCATATACTTTATGTCTATACATTGTGCCTATACTTTATGTCTATACATTGTGCCTATAAATTATGTCTATACTTTATGTCTATACATTATGCATATACTTTTTGCTCTATACATTGTGCCTATACTTTATGTCTATACATTATGCATATACTTTATGTCTATACATTATGCCTATACATTATGTCTATACATCGTACCTATACTATATGTCTATACATTATGCATATACTTTATGTCTATACATTATGCCTATACTTTATGTCTACACATTATGCCTATACTGTATGTCTATACATTGTGCATATACTGTATGTCTACACATTATGCCTATACTTTATGTTTATACATTGTGCACATACTTTATGTCTATACATTGTACCTATACATTATGGCCCTCATTCAATTGCGATTTGGCCAATTGAATAGGGCTCTAAATAAGCACATAGCATATTTTTTTTAAAGAAGTTTTTAGTTTGTAAGCATCTATCCAAAAGCAAGGTTTTCACTAACTAAAAACTTCTTTAAAAAAAATATGTTATGTGCCTATTTAGAGCCCTATTCAACTGGCCAAATTGCAATTGAATGAGGGCCTATGTCTATATATCATGCCTATACATTATGTCTATACATTGTGGCTATACTTTATGTCTATACATCGTGCCTATACTTTATGTCTATACATTATGCATATACTTTATGTCTATACATTGTGCCTATACTTTATGTCTATACATTGTGCCTATAAATTATGTCTATACTTTATGTCTATACATTATGCATATACTTTATGTCAATACATTGTGGATATACCTTATGTCTCTACATCGTGCCTATACTTTATGTCTATACATTGTGGATATACTTTATGTCTATACATCGTGCCTATACTTTATGTCTATACATTGTGGATATACTTTATGTCTATACATCGTGCCTATACTTTATGTCTATACATCATGCCTATACATTGGGCCTATACATTGTATCTATATATTGTGCCTATACTTTATGTCTCTACATCGTGCCTATACTTTATGTCTATACATCGTGCCTATACTTTATGTCTATACATTATGCATATACTTTATGTCTATACATTGTGCCTATACTTTATGTCTATACATTGTGCCTATAAATTATGTCTATACTTTATGTCTATACATCGTGCCCATACATTATGTTTATACATTGTGCCTATACTTTATGTCTATACATTGTGGCTATACTTTATGTCTATACATTGTGGCTACACTTTATGTCTATACATTGTGCCTATACTTTATGTCTATACATTATGCATATACATTGTGTCTATACATTGTGCCTATACATTATGTCTATACATCGTACCTATACTATATGTCTATACATTATGCATATACTTTATGTCTATACATTGTGGCTATACTTTATGTCTATACATTGTGGCTATTCGTTATGTCTATTCATTGTGCATATACTTTATGTCTACACATTATGCCTATACTTTATGTCTATACATTGTGCCTATACTTTATGTCTATACATCATGCCTATACATTGGGCCTATACTTTATGTCTATACATTGTGCCTATATTATATCTCTATACATTGTGCCTATACTTTATGTCTATACATCTTGCCTATCCATTATGTATATACATCGTGCCTACACTTTATGTCTATACATCATGCCTATACTTTATGTCTATACATCGTACCTATACTTTATATCTATACATCGTGCCTATACTTTATGTCTATACATCATGCCTATACATTGGGCCTATACATTGTATCTATATATTGTGCCTATAACTTGTGGCTATACGTTATGCCTATACATTGTGCCTATACTTTATGTCTATACATTGTGCCTATACTTTATGTCCATACATTGTGCCTATACTTTATGTCTATACATCGTGCCTATACTTTATGTCTATACATTATGTCTATACATTATGCATATACTTTATGTCTATACATTGTGCCTATACTTTATGTCTATACATTGTGCCTATAAATTATGTCTATACTTTATGTCTATACATTATGCATATACTTTTTGCTCTATACATTGTGCCTATACTTTATGTCTATACATTATGCATATACTTTATGTCTATACATTATGCCTATACATTATGTCTATACATCGTACCTATACTATATGTCTATACATTATGCATATACTTTATGTCTATACATTATGCCTATACTTTATGTCTACACATTATGCCTATACTGTATGTCTATACATTGTGCATATACTGTATGTCTACACATTATGCCTATACTTTATGTTTATACATTGTGCACATACTTTATGTCTATACATTGTACCTATACATTATGGCCCTCATTCAATTGCGATTTGGCCAATTGAATAGGGCTCTAAATAAGCACATAGCATATTTTTTTTAAAGAAGTTTTTAGTTTGTAAGCATCTATCCAAAAGCAAGGTTTTCACTAACTAAAAACTTCTTTAAAAAAAATATGTTATGTGCCTATTTAGAGCCCTATTCAACTGGCCAAATTGCAATTGAATGAGGGCCTATGTCTATATATCATGCCTATACATTATGTCTATATATTGTGGCTATACATTATGTCTATACATCGTGCCCTTACATTATGTTTATACATTGTGCCTATACTTTATGTCTATACATTGTGCCTATACTTTATGTCTATACATCGTGCCTATACTTTATGTCTATATATTGTGCCTATACTTTATGTCTATACATTGTGCCTATACTTTATGTCTATACATCGTGACTATACTTTATGTCTATACATTGTACATATACTTTATGTCTATACATTGTGCCTATACTTTATGTCTATACATTGTGCCAATACTTTATGTCTATACATTGTGGCTATATTTTATGTCTATACATTGTGGCTATACTTTATGTCTATACATTGTGCCTATACTTTATGTCTATACATTGTGCCTATACTTTATGTCTATACATCGTGCCTATACTTTATGTCTATATATTGTATCTATACTTTATGTCTATACATCGTGCCTATACTTTATGTCTATACATTGTGGCTATTAATCGTGCCTATACATCTTGTGTCTATACATTGTGTCTGTATGTTATGTCTACACATTGTGCTGGCTAGTAAATCAGTAAATCATTCCTGAAATATTCAGCATTAGAGATGTCACGAATCGTTCGCCGGCGAACTGCGAACATATGCGATATTCAACCAGCACCCTATACTTTATCATTGAGCAAACTTTGACCCTTCAACTCACAGTCAGCAGACACATTCCAGCCAAAGACCCTTCTAACTCATGGACAGCAGCCATTTTGGAATCATAACTAACTTGAAGTCTTACTGAGAGGAGGCTGAGTGTAGGTGATACTGCATCAATAGGGAAAACCATAGCTAGGAGGACTCTTTTGATCTCTGCTGCAAGGACACCCCTGTGTCTCTTCCCCCCCTTATCATCATCCTCCCCTCACCTTAGCACCCAACCCTAACACCCCTCACACTTATCCCTAACACCCATCAACCTAACACCTAACCCTAACACCCCTCACACTTATCCCTAAGACATAACACCCCTCACACTTATTCCTAACATGCCTCACCCTAACACCCCATTCACTTATCCTTAACACCCCTCACCCTAACACCTAACCCTAACACCCCTCACACTTATCCCTAACACCCCTTACCCTAACCCTAACACCCCTCACACATATCCCTAACACCTAACCCTAACATCCCTCACCCTAACACCTAACCCTTACACCCCTCACACTTATCCCTAACACCCCTCACCCTAACACCTCACCCTAACACCCCTTACACTTATCCCTAACACCCTTCACCCTAACACCTAACCCTAACACCCCTTAATTTTATCCCTAACACCCCTCACCCTAACCCTAACATCCCTCACACTTATCCCTAACACCTAACCCTAACATCCATCACCCTAACACCTAACTCTAACACCCCTCACACTTATCCCTAACACCCCTCACCTAAACCCTAACACCCCTCACACTTATCCCTAACACCCCTCACCTAAACCCTAACACCCCTCACACTTATCCCTAACACCTAACCCTAACACCCCTCACCCTAACACCTAACCCTAACACCCCTTACACTTATCCCTAACACCCCTCACCCTAAAACCTAACACCCCTCACACTTATCCCTAACACCCCTCACCATAACACCTAACCCTAACACCCCTCACACTTATCCCTAACACCCCTAACCTTAACACCCCTCACACTTATTCCTAACACCTAACCCTAACATCCCTCACCCTAACACCTAACCCTAACACGCCTTACACTTATCCCTAACACCCCTCACCCTAACACTTAACCCTAACACCCCTCACACTTATCCCTAACACCCCTCACCCTAACACCTAACCCTAACATCCCTCACCCTAACACCTAACCCTAACACCCCTTACACTTATCCCTAACACCTCTCACCCTAACACTTAACCCTAACACCCCTCACACTTATCCCTAAGACACCCCTTATCCATAACACCTATCAACCTAACACCTAACCCTAACATTCTCACACTTATCCCTAAGACCTAACACCCCTCACACTTATTCCTAACATGCCTCACCCTAACACCCCTTACACTTATCCCTAACACCCCTCACCCTAACACCCCTCACACTTAGCCCTAACACCCCTCACCCTAACACCCTCACCCTTATCCCTAACACCCCTTACCCTAACACCCCTCACACATCCCTGTGTCTCTTCCCCCCTTATCCCTAAGACCTAACACCCCTCACACTTATTCCTAACATGCCTCACCCTAACACCCCTTACCCTTATCCCTAACACCCCTCACCCTAACACCCCTCACACTTAGCCCTAACACCCCTCACCCTAACACCCTCACCCTTATCCCTAACACCCCTTACCCTAACACCCCTCACACATCCCTGTGTCTCTTCCCCCCTTATCCCTGAGACCTAACACCCCTCACACTTATTCCTAACATGCCTCACCCTAACACCCCTTACCCTTATCCCTAACACCCCTCACCCTAACACCCCTCACACTTAGCCCTAACACCCCTCACCCTATCACCTAACCCCCTAACCCTTATCCCTAACACCCCTTACCCTAACACCCCTCACACATCCCTGTGTCTCTTCCCCCCCTTATCATCAAGGGAGGGGGGAGGATGATGAGGGAGGGGAAAGAGACGCTGGGGAGGATGATGAGGGAGGGGGGGAAGAGACACAGGGGAAGATGATGAGGGAGGGGGAAAAGAGACACAGGGGAGGATGATAAAGGGAGGGGGGAAATAGACACAGGGGAGGATGATGATGGAGGGGGGAAGAGACACAGGGGAGGATGATGAGGGACGGGGTAAAGAGATACAGGGTAGGATGATGAGGGAGGTGGGAGGATGATGAGGGAGGGGGATGAGACACAGGGGAGGGGATGAGGAAGGGGGGAAGAGACACAGGGAAGGATGATGAGGGAGGGGGGAAGAGACACAAGGGAAGATGATGAGGGAGGGGGAAAAGAGACACAGGGGAGGATGATGAGGGAGGGGGGAAAGAGACACAGGGGAGGATGATGATGGAGGGGGAAAGAGACACAGGGGAGGATGATGAGTGAGGGGGTAAAGAGATACAGGGGAGGATGATGAGGGAGGTGGGAGGATGATGAGGGAGGGGGGATGAGACACAGGGGAGGGTGATGAGGAAGGGGGGAAAGAGACACAGGGGAGGATGATGAGGGAGGGGGTAAAGAGATACAGGGGAGGATGATGATGGAGGGGGATGTTAGGTTATTTATGCCCTTTATGGATTATAACCAGACTCTGCATCAACTATGTAATTTTCCGTGGGAGTTTTGCCATGGGTCCACCTCCGGCATGCCACAGTCCAGGTGTTAGTCCCCTTAAAACAACTTTTCCATCACTATTGTGGCCAGAAAGAGTCCCTGTGGGTTTTAAAATCCGCCTGCCCATTGAAGTCTATGGCGGTTTGCCGGGTTCGCCGGTTCGCGAACATTTGCGGCGGTTCGCGTTCGCGGTTCGCGAACCGAAAATTTTATGTTCGCGACATCACTATTCAGCATTATTGATACAGCTCTTTTGTGCTAATGTGCGGCTCCTTATGCTAATCAGTAGCCTAGAAAGTTTGCTAAGTCTTGAAGAGGGAAAATAATGGTATCATAACATTAGGGAACTTTGTTTTTGACCTGATAGTGATACTAATTAGCACAAGCTGTTCTTTTATATAACAGCATAAACATGATGAAAATCTCAGGAACTATATTTAAGAATAACTAAAATATCTAAAATATAAAATATGAATTTGAAGTGTCAGGGTCCCTTTAAGAATAAATAATATGTATTAATTACTTAGACAAATCTGAGATTATTATAATAATTTTATCCCAGCTAAGTACTGAAAATACTTTTATCTCACTCAGATCTCGTTGTTTCAGATTTATCTGCAAGATTTCTAATGGACAGGGGTTATGGACAGGGCTTCCAGGTGACCTAAGGTTTCTTATTCTTTGAGGCCTTTATGGTTTAACATCACTTCCTACAAACAACTTTTGTCAATAACAAATCTGCATTTTGAATATAATATGCCAATAGCTGACAAACCCAATCCCACACATAGAAGACATCATCCCGAAGACTTGGGCTATCTTCTGGACTCTCCTCACCAGCCACATTGGAATTGGGCACATTCAGCAACATAAGAGGCAAAAAAATATTCTCAGTTTACTTCAGAAAAACAATTATATTTGTATTAGTCCTTCACATGACTTGGAGCTAACATTATACCTGCCATCTTGGCACCGTCACATGCCATTGGGTGCCGTGGTGTGATTACGCTGTAATTGTCAGTGAAGCAGGGTGAAGCTAAGTGGGGCGCCCATGTATGAGTAGGCACTACATCAGCCACCATATTTGTAATGATTATTTACATTAGATTGTTACAGAATTAAAGGACCACTAACGTGTAATAATTATAACAGACTGTATTGAAGAGCCTGACTTGATAAAGTACATAATGACAACCTTTAATTTTCAACTTTTGTATTCAATTTTACTT
This sequence comes from Discoglossus pictus, assembly GCA_027410445.1. Taxonomy (NCBI): domain Eukaryota; kingdom Metazoa; phylum Chordata; class Amphibia; order Anura; family Alytidae; genus Discoglossus; species Discoglossus pictus. The sequence goes on from JAPZIH010000758.1 coordinate 226,218, forward strand.
TATTGATATATACTTTAATGATATATATAGCCCCTTGACAATATGGGGGAGTGAGGACCCCAAAAGATAACCCACCCCAACAGACAGACTACCAAACTAAGATGGAATTGCCCATGACATAGAGTCATCCAAATATAAGAATTTCTTATAGTCGCATGTGGCGATATCACAAACATTTAGTGGTCCTTTAACAAAGTAAGAATGTTTTAACTAGATTTATTTAGTAAATTTTATCTTTTTTTATATAGTTTTCATATTTACACTTAACATCCTTTTAGGAAGCCAACAGACAACAATCTAACAGTCTGTCAGGTTCTGAAACCACACCATTACTTTGGGTTTATTCTAATGGGTGCTGCCAGTCAGAAGTCTTCACAACTGTGGCCTGGAAGGTGCTATATTCTGAGAGTGAAGGATAAACTAAGACGTTACCCCAAGAACAGGGATTCCAACTCCAGTTTTTAAGCACAGAGATAATACATACTGATATGGGATAGATTTTTAAACTTTATGGATAATGTTTATTTTAATTTCAGAATACCAGCTATTCTAAGGTAATATGTAAGGAGATGTATTAAAAAAATCATATATATTTATACAAATAGACTAGTTTTATGCTAGTCTTAGCTCCCAAAAAATAATGTTGTGACCTATATGTGAAAAATGTTCTGGTTTATTGACTGCAAATAAAATCCTAATATTTAGTATTTATGCAAATGTCACATCTATGGAGTTTAGTGTGTGTGGCGTGTGTGGAGAGTGTAGCGTGTGTAGCGTGTGTAGCGTGTGTAGCGTGTGTGGCGTGTGTGGCGTGTGTAGTGCTCTAATTTAGTTTTCGCAATTCAGAGATGTTGGTACAATGAGCATTCTGAGCATTCTCCCTCCACTTCTGATTGTGTTGGGCACCACCGGGCGTATCACTTGGTCGCTCTTCTTAAACACATTTACCATGTGGAGAAGTTGGCAATTGCTACAGTCGCTTGGCCATTATTGTCTCTTCTCCTGCTCTGAATCATTTTCTATGAGACAGAGCTCCTGGAGACACTTGATCTTCTGGGGTTTCTCCTACAATATTTTGTTCTAACTTTATCAAACAAACAAAAGAATATTCAGAAATATCACAAGTTATACATTATATGTCACGCAAAACAGAGACTAACAGGCAGGACACGAGATCCTAAACTCAAATCAATTTTATATCATTACAGGTTTAAGGTTTTATTATATCCTCATTAATTAGAGGCATAAATTCCCAAACTGTACTAAAATGTAAATGTGAAATATCCCTTAGTTTTATAATATGACATGTTTTATATTTTACTTTTAATTTATACTACATGCTTTTATCTCTTTGGGAAGGGTATTAGAGTCCGCTAGACTTTACCCCATGGTTCATGAATAAAAACAGCCCATGTCTCTTGCGTCTCTAATAAATGCCATCACATCTTCTCTAATTGTTGCTGCTTCATCATACTGATGTAATATATTTCTATACTAGCGACTTGCCTGTTAAAAATGACGGCAATCAGATTTGAAGGCTGGCAAAGATGTTTGCCACACAATGCAAGGCTCTCCCCTATCTAACTTGCGGGCCTCGCAATGAACTCCTTCAGTGCTCATTGTGAGCCTCTCCCATCGTCTACTTTATGGGCCTTGCGATGAGCCGCTCAGTGCAGGCCTTTCTTCTCTTTCTCTCTGCTCATCTTGTGCTCCTTGCGATGAGCGCCGTTGGTTTTTATTTTCAAAGTCTTGCGGGCCTTATGAGCGTCGTTGCTTTTATTTTTTAAGCCTTGCATTGATCGGCTAAGTGTTTGGCCTTGTTTTGAGCCTTTTTGAAAACATATACGTCTTCGGCGCTTATTACCAGCCTTTTTCAAAGTCTTGCGGGCCTGATGATGAGCGCCTTTGGTGCGCAAGCCCGTAATTTTTAACATTGCGTGACGACAACTAGTAATTACGACAACTATTATATGTGATAATGCAGATTATTATATTGAACCTTTCAAAAGCTTTCAATTCCATGGCTCCCATAAAAGCTCTTGGACGGCTGACTCGCAAATACGGGAGTTGTGAGAAGCTATTTGGTGGAGCTATTCTATGGCTCCAACATAAAATAATCTTGTAAAACTTACTGACTCGCATCCAGGGGCTGTTTCCAAATATTATCAGAGGTAACTGTATAAACCCCTGAATTGTGCCAAAATTGAGCAATCAAGCCTCAAATCGTACACAATTAAAGTGTTGGCTTATTCATAGAGATGGATGTGAGGCATCCATGGCTTCTCTGGGCATGTTTCTATCTTCACATAAGTTTGATAGTACCCATAGACTTTTTTAAATTTGCGGGACTCGGATTGACTTCCTAGTAAACATCAGTGAGATTGGATATTTTTGTGATAGTATATTGTAAAGTAGTTATGGGACCATTACTCTGGGCTTAGTATATTAGGCACATTCAGGTGCTCGGATTGCATTTCTCAGAGCTTAGAATTGAATATTGTACATTCTCAGTAATGTTTTCTCTTTTAACTTTCTATATAATGCAGAAATTGTATGAATTGGAATATTATGTATTGATATGTAATTTTTGTTTATTTGTATGTTCGAATAATTCAATAAAAAATAATAATAATAATAATTGTGTGTATGTTGTGTGTATGAACTTCACTGGACTTTTTTCTTATAAGAGTCATGGATTGGAGGCCTTATTGTCTTAAAACTGGATTGATTATAATACCATATACTGGAATTAAACTATTTAAACATTGAGTTTTATGTCACTTCACATTCATTTTACATCAAAAAAGTTCTCTGATAAGATTTTATGTTTATATTTTGCAGCTTTTTCAAGGTATAAACTGTACATATGGTGATTTAATTTCAAATTCAGATTAAGCTATAATTCATTATTTTAATTTCAACCCAGCTCTTGTTATGGGATGTTCATTAGTTTCTTTGCATTTCCTTTCTAAACACATTTATCTCATTATCATGGTTAGTTATTCATAAGTCTACATAAAAATTTGGACAATAATGGCCGTTTAAGTACCTCATCATTTTTAAAATATCTTGTGAAGAATGTGAAGAAATGTAAAAAAAGACAATTAAAAAAAAAAATTATAGTATAAAATACATTTATGGGTGAATATATTGGGCCATTTGTTCTAAATGGAGAAGTGTTGCAGATGTGGTATGTTTTGAGCCTCATTTGCATTGCCCTACCCAGAATTCTTACCTACACTGGAAATACTGTACTTGAGACATGCAAGTTCAATCAGAATTACCTTCTTTTTACTTTACAATAACATAGTAATGGATAGATACTATATAGATTCACCTATTAGTATATCTGGCCCATTCTTCACATATCTATTGTTTATTTTACATGTTTTGAATTCCGTTGTACAAACAGTAAGTCAATATTCTTGGATTTTGCATTTACCCAAAGTCACGCTATGGAAACAATGACATCAACTTCTTGGAAAACTTCTGCAGGAAGCCCCATCAGCATGACATGGGATTATTCAAGGGCGGCATAAACATATTTGTATTATATATGGCCATTACTGACAATACTAACTGTGACAACATTACAATAGACTATTCATACGTATACCATACGACAAAGAAACAGTATTATTAATCAGGACAAATCTGAACACGATACAGGTAAAAGCTGAAGGATTCCCAAACCAACAAAATCCATTTAGAGAATATTGTATATTGTTTGGACAAGATTCCAGCACATATTTTTCATAAAAAGGCAGAATTACATCTCCAATAGTTTTATTATCAGTAAATCTGGCCAATATCCAGTGTGTTTCGGGGACAGTAGTAGGTGAAGGACATTGAGATTTGTATTTACCAAGAGGTTAATGATATGTGTAAATGTGTTTGATTACATTAAAGACAGACAATAAATGCACACAGTCTCCTGTCTTATATTTACTCTTGTTTAGTCTTAACATATTTATTTATTTAGTTTATACACATTTGTATAGCACTTTTAGTATAATATAAAGTAGTTTTCAGATTTGTGATAAAAGGGTAAATTACAATACAGATATAATACAAAGTAGATATAGGAATGTTATTTTAATTTTTTGATTTAGGGAAGGTCACCAACATGTTTGAAATATTACCAACTGTCTCCTTTGAAATAAATACATTATTTATTTGCCCCCAAAACATTTTTCTTCTCAATTTCTACCAATTCCATGGTGATCTTTTATCTAAAAAAAATTTCCAACCTGTTTTTCACAATTTCTATTGAGCTTAGTATGACGGCCTCCATTGGTAGAGAATTCCACTGTCTGACTTTCCTTAGTGTAAAGATCCCATTTTATTGGTGAAGACGAGATCTCAATTTCCTCTAACAACATCATTGCATAAAAGGTTCTCCTAAAACAGAACTAATATTTTCTCTGGATATATTTATTTGTATGGAGATAATTACCACGGTTTTCTGAAACTCACAAATCCAATCATGTAGAGTGCAGCTACCGCTGTGCAACTGGAAGTTGGATTTGCCCATTAGTTGGCAGTTGAACATAAACCCTTTATAAAAGTTTTATATTTTATTTCACTCATTAAGACATTAATACAGTGGATATAAAAAGTCTACACACCCCTGTTAAAATGTCAGGTTTCTGTGCTGTAAAAAAATGAGACAAAGATAAATCATTTCAGAACTTTTTCCACCTTTAATGTGACCTATAAACCGTACAACTCAATTGAAAAACAAACTGAAATCTTTTAGGTAGAGGTAAGAAAAAAATATAAAAATAAAATAATATGGTTGCATAACTAAGCATACCCTTAAACTAATACTTTGTTGAAGCACCTTTTGATTTTATTACAGCTCTCAGTCTTTTTGGGTATGAGTCAGCATGGCACATTTTGACATGGCAAGATTTGCCCACTCTTCTTTGCAAAAACACCCCAAATCTGTCAGATTGCGAGGGCATCTCCTGTGCACAGCCCTCTTCAGATCACCCTACAGATTTTCAATCCGATTCAGGCCTGGGCTCTGGCTGGGCCATTCCAAAACTTTAATCTTCTTCTGGTGAAGCCATTCCTTTGTTGATTTGGATGTATGCTTTGGGTCATTGTTATTCTGAAAGATGAAGTTCCTTTTCATGTTCAGCTTTCTAGCAGAAGCCTGAAGGTTTTGTGCCAATATTGACTGGTATTTGGAACTGTTCATAATTCCCTCTATCTTAACTAAGGCCCCAGTTCCAGCTGAAGAAAAACAGCCCCAAAGCATGATGTTGCCACCACCATGCTTCACTGTGGGTATGGTGTTCTTTTGGTGATGTGCAGTGTTGTTCTTTTGCCAAACATATCTTTTGGAATTATGGCCAAAAAGTTCAACCTTGGTTTCATCAGACCATAACACCTTTTCCCACATTCTTTTGGGAGACTTCAGATGTGTTTTTGCAAAATGTAGCCTGGCTTGGATGTTTTTCTTTGTAAGAAAAGGCTTTTGTCTTGCCACTCTACCCCATAGCCCAGACATATGAAGAATACGGGAGATTGTCACATGTACCACACAGCCAGTACTTGCCAGATATTCCTGCAGCTCCTTTAATGTTGCTGTAGGCCTCTTGGTAGCCTCCCAGACCAGTTTTCTTCTCGTTTTTTCATCAATTTTGGAGGGAGCTCCAGTTCTTGGTAATGTCACTGTTGTGCCATATTTTCTCCACTTGATGATGACTGTCTTCACTGTGTTCCATGGAATATTGAATGCCTTGGAAATTATTTTGTACCGTTCTGACTGATACCTTTTAACAATGAGATCCCTCTGATGCTTTGGAAGCTCTCTGTGGACCATGGCTTTTTCAGGAAAGACCAACTAGAGCAAGTGAACTTTATTTGGGGTTAATCAGAGGCACTTTAAATGATGGCAGGTGTATGCTGACTCCTATTTAACACCATTTGGAATGTGATTGCTTAATTCTGAACACAGCTACATCCCCAGTTATAAGAGGGTGTGCAGACTTATGCAACCACATAATTTTTATTTTTTATTTTTCTTCCCTCCACCTAAAAGATTTCAGTCTGTTTTTCAATTGAGTTGTACAGTTTATAGGTCACATTAAACGTGGAAAAAGTTCTGAAATTATTTATCTTTGTCTCATTTTTTTACAGCACAGAAACCTGACATTTTAACAGGGGTGTGTAGACTTTTTATATCCACTGTATGTTGGTTTGATAAACAATTCACATATTTCACTCCCACCTCTGGAATATTATCTTAGAGCTGTGGCTGACACAAGTAATCCTAACTGCGTCACCATTTGTAACTGAATATTTTGCTAATTTGCATCCACCCAAAACCAGATTAGTGACCAGAGAACCACAGGTGAGAAGCAGAGAGCTCAGAGCTAATAAGTGGGATTGGGGTAAAGTTATTAAGCAGTTATAAAAATACAGTCAATATTCCAATTTCTTATGTTTTCTTTATTAACTTTTTATCACACAGAGTTTAAGCTTGTATAAATAATCATATAAAGAGCTACAAAAGAAAACATTGGAAATGGAGATAAAATATGTTGTAACTCCAGTTTTATTCCCACTTGATAAATATATTCCATTGATTTCCTTGTTCCTAGTGTACAAAGTACTAATTTCACTCTTTGAAAACCATTATTATTATTAAGCTCTTTAGTGGTTGATGGTACTAAACACTACACTATGCAAGCTCAATATCTCACATAATGATTTTGTTCTATTTGGTCGCCATCTTTCTAATAAAAAGTTAAATCAGAAAAAATAATTGATCTGAACCTTTAAATATGTATACAGCACTATATATATCCACATACAAGAACAAAATGTGCATAAAGATTGTTGACTCCACTTTTTAAGAGAGGCTGTATTGTGAGTCTAAGAGAAGGTTTATAGTCAATATTAGAAACAGAACCTCATCAATATAGTATATGTCCTTAGAAAATAAACCATGTTTACTTTAGGAAATGCCTCATATACTTAAAAATATCTCTGATTTGTTTATTTTCACAAAAAACTCTACAGTTGAACGTCAATGCAAACCCAAATGGCAATTAGAAAATATATTGAATATTTGCATTCATCTTAATCCAGGGATAAAGGAGTTAGCTATAATCCCATTTACTGATGTCATTAAGTAAATTAGTCTAGAGCAAATGACTATAAATTATCTCCAAATAGTGACCTAACTCTTAGACACATCTCTAAAAGGACTGCAATAGGGCCAGTGGAGACAAAATCACAACTTGAGAGTCTGGAATCTCTGCCTAAATAAGACCATTGTTGTTGCCATTATTTACTTGCTTGAAGGTCCACTAAAAGAACTTATCTGAACTTTTATTGACACAAAATGGGTGTTGAAAGTTTTGTGATACCCACATTCATGGAGGTAATTCTAATCATACTCATGGTTGAGACCTTCACAGGTATATTGACCAATGGCTTTATTTTGTGCGTGAATCTCAGAGACATGATAAAAGGACAACGCTTGAACTCTTGTGATCAGATATTGGTTGCTCTGGGTGTCTCCAACACAGCTTTCTCTTTTGTAATGGCGGTCTCCATCATGTGCTCTGTTTATTTTACCAATATTTTTCTTATTGACTTTGTGTTTTATATACTGTATTTTCTAATGACGTACACCATCTTTTCCAGTTCTTGGCTTACCTCCTGGCTCTGTTTATTTTTTTGCCTGAAAATCATTAACTTTAAACAAGGGCTTCTTGCTTGGTTCAAGATGAAGATCAACACTGTGGTTCCTTGGTTGATTTTTGCTTCTCAAGTGGTAACTTTCCTTAGCAGCATCCCAGTGTTTTGGGCTTTTACTGAACTGCACGCAGAAAATGCTACAGATGCTCTGATGTCCAATCAAACTTCTGCTAATGTTGGGTACAAGATAGATGCAGATTACAATTCATTTGTACTCATCACCAACTGTTGCATCCCATTCCTGATTGTGATTGTCACCACTGGACGTATCATTGGATCTCTCTTCATGCATGCTCATCATATGAAAAAGAACATGGGAGAGTTTGGCAGCCCCAGTCTGAAGGCTCACCAAGGGGCAGCCTACACAATGTTATCTCTCCTTATTCTCTACCTGCTTTTCTATGTAGTGGAGCTCCTCATAGGATTCTTGTCAATGTACAATCCTTGGTATTGGGTTTGTTTTATAGTTATTTTCTCTTTCTCGACAGTGCAGTCAATCCTACTAATAATGGGAAACTCAAAACTGAAACTGGCAAGTGTGAATCTACTGAGCATGTGTAGAAGAAAAGATTAACCACCGGGCCTGGTCACAGTGTTACTCTGCCCAACCATATGTTATGTTATAATGATTACTATACATATAGATAATATAAACTATTGTACTCTACAGAAATACACACATAAACTAGAAGATGGATGACACTATGGGAAGTTAGACAAAACAAGGTGCTTCAGCAAGGAAAGCTAAATAATGCCCTTGTATATGGGCTCCATTCTGCTATTTTCTACAGATCCATAAAGCCTACTTCAAGAAAAAATGTACTTGTTTGTTAAGTATGTACCAAACTAACAATATTAGCAGATGTGTAAGCCATGGAAATAAAAAAAACTATTTTTTTGTGAAAACCTGAATGTTTGAGGACTCTGTTTATGGATACAGGCAGCCATTTTGTGTTTGGGACATCACATCCTGAGAGCTTGATGATGGGGTGAATTTTTCATATTCAAGTGGGACAGTGAAGCAAACAAGCTAAATATATCTCTTGGTTCAGTCTGTCTTTGGATGATGCAAACCACCAGGTTCACCATTTTTCTTTCACAAGGTACCAGTGGCATAGTCTGTATGTTGCCTCCCTGATCCAAAATATATTTATAGACCCACCATGTTATATTTGACTTTTTTATATATGTACAAATGTTTTTGCTGTTCACTTGGAGATAAAACACCATAGAAACGACATATACTTCTCTCGCCCACTCTGTTCGCATTTACTCACCACCCACTTTATTCATGGCAAGTCATCGTCACCCTGTTTTCTCCAAGCCTCTCACAGTCTACACCTCACCTCCAACCCATTCTCCGTGATCCTCTATTTCATGTCCTCCTCCCATTTAAGTGTTTCTATTGGGACAGTCCCTCACTATTTATGGTTTTGATGACAAATTGACCCAAAAGGTGAATGAAGGTAGCTAGTTTGATCTGCCTAAAACTGTCCTTAATTAATTTTACTGACCTAATTTATGGCTTACCAGAGGCATTCTTGATTTAGGATACTATGTTCTCCTTAGCTACATTTTGCTAAAACAGTAATATTAAACACACTGCAATTAATAATTACTGCATATTAAGTATCTATAATGTATAATAATGAGTTCTCTAAAGCCTACTGATCGAGATCCCACACGAGGAAGCTGCAAGGTGTTTGCTTTCAACTCATGGAAGACCGAAAGACTAAAAATCAGAATAAGCCTCAGATATGATGAACAAATTAACTTATAATAAATTTGCAACAGTCTTTGGTTGGTTTGGTCAAGCAAAAGTTCTTTTTAGAATGATATCAGTATTATTGGCCACAACGTCATTAATCAATAGTTATGGCTGCAGTGCAGGATGGGGCAACTCAAGGCTGAAACATATATAGGAGATTGGTAAATTTGTTCAAGTTGCACTGATGACATATAATATGAACAATGACATCATCCATGATATCACTGATGACATCACATTAGAATCACTATGAAATAACTTTATGCATTTATAATTATACACTTACTTGTATTGTTACATTTGGAGGATCCCATATTTTCAACTGAATCTTAATATATATGTCTAAAATATTTTTGCTTAAAGACATCTTCATTAACGTCTGACTAAATGTAATTATAAATGACATCAATAATGGTGTCTATGTGTGATGTCTGGTATGTTACTTAAGCATAGAAACAGATTTGATTGGAGATAAGAACCCAAAATTGGCTTAATTGAGTCTCAAAATCAGCTTGTGTTTATCCCAGGCATGCTTACATTCCTTTGTTTGACTTTACCACTTCCACTGGAGATCTGTTTCAGTAAAGTATTACTTCCATTATGCCTAAACTGGAAGTCATGACCATCTATTCTTGCATTTGTTTTGTGCTAATGTACCTAAAACTTTACTAGCTAACAGTATGTAGGGTCTATATGTGCAGTGTAATGTCCTAGCCTATCAGGTACCATGTCTCATATAAGAGCAACCAGTCATAAATGTCTTCTTTTAGCCCACACTACTGTTGCCCAAATGAAATTAATCATATAATATAAAAAATAGTCACCAGGTCTGCTGGACTTTCACAGCTATATAACATGATACGTTATCCATGATAGACTAGGACACTGGGAATAAAGTAAGCACATTACTTATTGATATCTTTAACTGGTTTATATACTTCCTTAGATGAGCATTGTATGTGTTAGTTGCTTTTAAGACAACAATCAAAGGATATAAAAGTGCAGCTAAATATATTTTATTATAGACTCTGACTTCAAAGCAGAAGCCGATAAATTAAGAACAAGGTTTAAGGCTTGTGGGTACCCCAATATGTACTTAAAAGCAGCGTACAAAACAGATTGGGAGCAATTACTACACACTGCGAAAAAAGAAGATTCAGTGAAAACAATTAGACCAGTATTTATACATAGAATAAGCTCAAAAGTAATTGAAAATGCACTTAACAAATTGTGGTACATCTTACTTCTAGATAAGGACTTATCAGGCCAGATAACAAATTGCCCGTCAATTACCTATTGAAGATCAGTCACTCTACAAGACACTTTGGTATCAAGTAATTTTCAACATGCAAAGAAACCGGCACAGTGGCTAACAAAACCAAAAGGTTGTTATAGATGTGGAAGATGTGCCAAATGTAAAGATATTTTACAAACAAAGGTTATAGTACATCCCATTACAGGTCAAGAATTTGGGGTGAATAATTTCTATAATTGTTCATCAGTAGGAGTTATCTAAGTGATACTTTGCTCCTGCAAAAAATAAATTATACGTGGGCAAAACGCGCAATTCCGTCAACGTATATGGGAACACCTGTACAGTGTGGAGAAATTAATGGACACTTGCGTCAACGTCAAAATGGAGAACTCCATCATCTCAAGTTCAGTGCAATAGACGGAGCAAAGTTAGGCCAAAGAGGAGGCAAACAAATGTAACTGGATCTATAAGTTGAAATCTCAGTCTCAAAACGGCCTGAATGAAGGTCTTGCATACAAAGCCGCCTTTAAAATTAGTGTCAATAATGGAGATGTGAAAGGGGACTGATATCTGGAATCTGTGAATATATAAATAATAAATAAATGAAAAATAATACAGAAGTGTAAATTGATTAAATAACAAGAGTAGAATTTTCCATATCATGATTAGGTAAAAAGGTGTTACTATTGCGAGCAATAATAATAATTATAACAATAATCGAATATTAATACAGGATTTTCTTCTTGCTCTACTTCTTGACTGCAGGACAAACTACAATATAATTGATGTCCTTAGCCCATTTGGAGATCATTTATTAGTTCAATATATTACTCTAATCTTCAAAATTTTAATCCACTACATTATTTTAAAGTATATATCAAGATCTTTACCAGTAAACTACTTAGCATATAAACATATTGAAACATTCCAATGCTCAGGGTAGTATTTGTTCATAGACAAAGTTTGTAACATAAGTTTAAGGTTGTTTGGAGAAATAAAGAATTTGTACTTATACTGTGATCACTGTTACCAATAAATAACATTAAGGTGCAACAATAATTCATTTTAGTAATAATTAAATATTGATAAAAGTGTCACTCCTCAATTTAATTTTAACTCACAAATATAATTAACTAGTGCGCCTATTTAAAGCACACAATAGAAATTCAACCTTCCATTTTAAATTGCTATTTACATGAGCACTATAATTAATAATTAAAAAATATAGATTGACTTTATTCCTATAAAATAAAATTAGACCACTAAGTTATACCTAATATTAAAATGTATTCAAATATGAGAACAGCAAATGATTAAAAGGGAAAAAAAATGCACTCAAGTCCTTGTTACTAACTAGTGTGCACCAAGCAATCACCACACAATACTAACTATAAGTGAGAGCAATGGCAATACTCGTCAAAGACGTTGCCTCCTGATGACGTCAGCAAAACACTGATGAAACGCGCGTTGGGGTTCTGCATCTGGGATGTATCTTTCACTGAACCAATGTACTCACTTACTTTTTCAACAGTCTGTAAGTAATATATGTGTTTTACATGGCGTTTGATCACACTAAGAGGTAAGATATGTATTCATCTACTGTGTATTTGATACAAACCACATATATATATGAAATGTGAGACTTGTAGTACTATCAGACATCTACTCAGTGCTCCATTGTTAATGCATATATACTACATGTTTCATTCTTGTGATTGTGAGATAATATTTTAGTGTTCCACTGCTTTCCCTTGTTCTGAGACTACTACAGCACTGGGCAACAGACAACATTTTTTGTGGGCTTTGTAACATTGGTTATCAGAAGCACAATGTAAGCAGGTTGATGTGACATTTGTATGAAAACTGTAAGAAACGTGAGTGGTTAGTAAACTACTATCTAAAACCTGAGCCCTTCTATGAAGAATACTCTTGTTATTGACATTCTGTTGAGGAAAGTGGGTGCATAAATACACATGACTATAAAAGCTAAACAAATATTACACAGGTCTCCTCACTATATGTGGGGTCTTCAACATGTGTTTAAATCCCTCAGAGGTTAAGAAACTGTTTGTTAAAAGATTAACAAATTAGAAATAAGGTAAAAAAAAAGAAAATTCTCAATTTTTTTAAGAGAATAGAGGCTCAGTGCAATCCAATGCAACTCTGTGGCTTGCACATAAAGCATATATTAGAGGTGTTTTTTAAAGACAAAATACCAATGGTTTAAGGAAAAGGGTAGTTCTCTACGAGGTCTGTATATAGGTTTGGCAAAATTAGATAGAAGCCACAAGCAGAATCCTGATAGAAATATTTTTGAACAAATTACAATTAAACAGGGAGTAATCAAAAATTAACAAAAAAGGGTGAGATGAAGCATTCTGGAATTTTGAACAATGACAATATCTCTGGTGAAATAAATAGATTTAGCAAAACAACTAGAAATGTGAATAATTGTCTTGATAAAATTAAATATAAAGATAATAATATTACAAATCCAGATAAGATTGTTCAGGCTTTTGGTAATTATTACTATAAACTGTGAATGAGATTAAAAACTTGGGTAAAGCACTGGGGGAAATGTTGGAAGCAACAATAATATACCAAAAAAGAGAGTGAGCCTTTAGAATGTAAAGACTTCTGCCCAATCTCACTCTAGAACTTTGATATAAAGATACACTCTACAATATTAGCCCTGAGAATTAACAAAATCATTCATTCTTAATTGATAAAGATCAAACAGGCTTTATGGTGGAGAGGCAGGGGACAGAAAATATAAGAAAACTTTTTAATTTGATTATTTATCTCAAAAACAGTGACTCTCCGGCGGTGTTTCTCTCCCTAGATGCAGAAAAGGCCTTTGACAGGGTCAGCTGAGATACATGGAGCTAGAGCTAGAGAGATACGGCTTTGGAGCTTTCGGCTCTCGGGCAATTGGTGCACTCTCTGGGTCTCCATCTGCCTCTGTCATGGGCCTATGGTTCGCCTCAAGGACTTTCAAAATCTCAAATGAGACCCATCAGGATTGCCCATTGTCACCAGTTTTGTTTGCATTATTAATTGAGTCATTGGCTGAGGTCATTAGAAGCTCAGAGAAAATTGTGGGGATTAAGAACCTGGTGAACTCTTTATGGGCTCTTCAGGAGGTGATTGATGAGTTCAGTACAGTATCTAATTATAAAATAAATATTTTTAAATCAGAGGCCCTACCCATTAATGTAACACCTAGAGAAATGGTAGCTCTGAGAGAAGCCTTTGCATACAAGTTACAAACTAAGTTTAATCATCTAGGAATCAGTGTACAAATGGATTTTCACCAATTAGTCCTACAACATTATTATGCGATTTATGGGAAACTAAAGGAGAACATCTTAGCATGGAATAACAGAATAGTCTCTTGGTTAGGGAGAATAGCGGCTGTAACGATGTCTTTTACCTAAAATAACGTATATCATGAGGTGTATTCCGATATGGGTTCCGTCACATATTATTCTCAAATTCCAGTCCTTAACCCTCCAAGCGGTAATCCTGAGCATGGCTTGGGGTTAATTTTTGCATCCTAAAGCAGTAACTCCGAGCCACGCTCGGGGTTACTGCAGGGAGGATATGGAGGGGGCTCAGTGCTGCCGAATTTGCCTGGGCCCTCTCAGCACACCATTCCTCCTCCTTCCGATCCTCCTCCTTCTCATCCTCCTCCTCCCTCCTTTACATCCTCCTCCTTCAGATCCTCTCCTCCCTACTTCCCCCATCCTCCTTCCCCCATCCTTTTTCCATCCCCTATCCTCCCTCTCCTCTCTCCAATAACATCCCTTTCCCCTCTCTTCTTCGCATCTGATCACCTCTTGCTACAGATACTTCCCCCGCAGCGCATCCTATGCCATTCACCGGAAGCACTATATGCTAATGACATGACGTCACGCTTCTATGCCAAGTCCCCAATCCGAGACTGATAGATTAAATAGGACAATATTTAGGACTTGCTGTACTGATATTTTGTAATTGATGTACCCTTAGACTTACTCACCAAATATCCTCAACAAAGCAAATCCCGGGAAGAAGGGCATATCAGGGACCGGATTATTATTATTTTTATTATTATCATTTATTTGTAACGCGTCAACATATTCCGTAGCGCTGTACAAGGGGAGAGAACAGGGATAAATACAATATTAACTACTGAAAAATGGAAGGCCCTGTTTTGAGCTTAGAGTCTTTGTAGAAAGTGCTTTTTCCCAAAGCACCCTACAAGACTGAAAACTCGCTACTTACAATCTAAAGGGAATGGAAGAGGCAAAAGTCTGGGGAAGAAAAGTAAGGAATAGCAGGGTCAGGAAGTGAAAGTTTGCTTAGGTCGAAAGATGTAAGAACTTAGAAATAAGTGGTGGAAGGTACATTTTAGACATAGGGGAGCAAATTGAAACACATGGATTAAGGACAGAGTTAATAGCCTTGTTGCTGAGTAGAGTAGATGAGAGGTGGGACTGAGTGAGGGGTGAGGGTTAGTAGATAAAACTCCAGCTGCAAAATAAGCAGGGAGATGAGATAAGTGTACAACTTATAGAAGCATTTCTGCTTATGGTCTTTAGAAAATGAATGAAATAGTGATTGAAGAAAGGAGAGGAGCTTGTGGGAGCAGAGCAGAGCGGGGGAGCAGGAGAGGTGAGATGTTAATGGTGGAGACATAATATGGAGCAAATGAGGAGGATCGTCTAAGAATAACGCTAGAGCTTAAGGTGAAGAAGAAAGTGAAAGGGAACATAGTGGCTAGGAGAGTGATCTAAGAGGAGGAAGTAGGGATAGTAATCATGTGCAGTTGATAGATAAGGTATGAATAGTTTGAGTGATTCAATAAATTAAAGTAAACCAGGGGTGGGTGGGAGTGGGGCAGGGAGGGAGTGTATTTCTGGTCTGTATTCAGGGGAAGCAGAGGTGAGACAGACTCAGGGACAGCTTGCTTGAAGTGTGCAGCTGTACTGGTGTTTGCTGGTCTTGCTTGAAGAGTGCAGCTGTACGGAGGGCTGTTCTGCGCTATTAACTAATTTGGTTTGAGGGTATTTGTGACGAAGTGCCCTTCGCCACTTTGTCTTGGAGAGGACTGTTTGCCAGCCTCCTGCCCTGCGACTATGGCCCTGGGACATATTGCCCTTTAAACACAGTATTCGGCCATACCAGAGTGTATGTCACTCATTCTGGCCCTTTACATACAGGGGGGTCATTCGGTACTTGCCCTGTGTGAACCATGATACCACAGATAGCTATGCCATGGAGCCCATTCATATAATGAAAGACTATGAGAAAGACTTTAGCTACATGGCAATTGAACTGTGTGAAGAGGATCTGAGCGCTATTCGGTAGTTTTGTGCGCTCAGATCCCAGCTATCTGGGGATATGTGAAATGTGAGTAAATGTGAATTGCAGTAATGCTGATGGGTTGTCAAACTAGAGAATTGACCAACAAATACTTTTGTCCGGACATCCCCAGGCCGATCCGTTGGGATCAGACCGTGTATGCCGGCTTATGGTCACGGGGGAGGTGTGTAACGGAACCCATCACTGTTTTACCCTGTTTCATTATTATTATTATGGTTAAAATATGATCCTACTATTATACTGTATGTATGTTGGTTTATGCTCTGCAGAATATTAGCCCAGACTATTGCAGACCTGGGCATAATAGATAATCCTATTACAGACACTCCTCATAAGATAAGGAAGTCTATTGTTTAAAGTGTTTTCATTCTCAGCCATAAGAACAAAGAAGGATGATCTAATCCATGTCTGATTGTATCAAAGTTGCCAGGTAGCCTCAGGGAGGTGTGACCCACCTATTGTCCCTATATGTGTATTGTGTGCCAACTATGAGGGATGTGTATTGCCTGTGAAATGTTTGTGTGTTATGGGTAAAAGGTGATTTTATGTATTTTAAAGTGGTTTATGTCTTTTTGCAACCATGTGCTCAATGGAGTCTGCCTCTATCCCTGGATAATTGGATTACTTTCCCCATTGTCTCCAGCACAGAGGCCTCTGTAAAACCTGTTGGAGCCAGATTGCCATGCTGCCAGCCCAAAAGATACTTTTATTAAATTTTGAACCCCTGGTCTGATTCATGCCATTTTTTAATATGTTGTTCCACAATTTATGTTGTTCATAAAAATGTAAGATTTATTTATGTACTATGTAAAATCATAAAGTTATAAAAATGTATAAAAATGTGTAAGTTTTAGCTGGGAGATAATTGAGTAGATACAGTAATAAACTCAAAAATCTCTCAAGCAGGAGGGGAGGGAAACTGTGGGCGTTACTATTGTGTTATTGGTTGTTTATACCTTCCCCTGGGTGTGTTCTGTTTACCTGACTGTAATAAAAACCAGACTGGGTGTGCCAGCAAGAGAGTTCTACTTGACCCTTCAAAAGGTAGCCTCGTCTCGTTCTTAGAGGGGATTGCTATATCATACTGGGGATTGCTATGCTTTGCATACTCCCTTGAGCTTTAAAGTACTGAACCCTTGTTCCTGATGTACTCTCCTTGGAGGAGAGGTCTTCCCCATACGATCCTGGATGCTGGAGATTCCTACAGGGTGGAAGGAAGACGGCGCGGCTCCAGTTAAGCTACGGCGGTTGTGGAGTCTGTGGTGGTTGTGGTGTCCGGTGCGGTGCATGTAGGCCTCGGCGCAAGCTAGGACGCGTCCATCAACGGAGGTACCCGGTCGGGGTGCCAGGAGATCCGTTACAGTATTAAATGGGAATTTGATACCTGACATGATTTCTATATGTTTTATGAGTTTTATCAATAAACTATTTAATTATCTACACTATTGGAGAATTTGCCCCCACCCCCAATTCCATACAATGTTTTATATTAAGATGCACAGAAGTGAATGGTGCTCTGCATAGAAAAAGCTGCATTATATCCAATTGTAAAGTGTGAAAGCCTCATATACTAAGAAATATACCCTTCCACTGGTGAGATTGTCTTACAGAACTTTTTTAGCACTGATATGGACACCGCTGCTATTTGGACTGAGACCTATATGATACTCAAGAATATATCCTGGGACTGGGACACTTAGAATCTGTGAGTGAGTACCCAACATGCCTACTCTCTGTACTGTATCAGCATACTCTTCACTGTGATATTCAAATATTTTTGGTAGTAGAGACCATAATTGATACTTGCATTACCATTTTAAGACTATTTTATATTGTACATACTTCATTGAAATGTGTTACCCCTGGCACGCTTTTTATGACTTCTATCTTCCTCTTCTTATAGCACTACAGTGTACCAGCCCTATATGTGATGTGTTGGTATATTATAAAGTTTTTTGCACCTAAACACACAAAGGACTTAAAAATCAGTGACGGAAAACCAAATGAAGACCCAAACCTTATATCTTGGGGATTTGCATCACCGCCCACTGCTCATCACAGAACAAAATATAAGGTCGGTCCTACAGATAACTCTAGAGCTGCCTCCATCGTAGATCTCCAAACTAACTCCACTACAAAAAGGAAACATGCTCTATCATCTAGACATA
This sequence comes from Discoglossus pictus, assembly GCA_027410445.1. NCBI lineage: Eukaryota > Metazoa > Chordata > Amphibia > Anura > Alytidae > Discoglossus > Discoglossus pictus. Next base: position 244,495 of record JAPZIH010000758.1, read on the forward strand.
TTCCCAGTGATAACTGTAATATTTACCGGCCTCTCTGGAACCATCCTCAACTCTGGGATTATATCTGTAAATGTCCAGGACTAGAAAAGGGGCATCAAACTGAGTCCCTGTGATCACATTCTATGTATGATCGGATTAAGCAACGTCCTGATGCAAAATATGTTTACTATAGATGCTCTGATCAGTGGATGTATGTCTGACTTGCTATTTGCTAGTAGGCTTCACTTAGCATTATTATACATTATAATATTCCTTATTTCCAAAAACTGTTCTTTCGTTGTTTGGCTCTGTATTTACTATTGTCTGAGAATTGTAAATTTCACACGTGGGATTTTCTTCTTTTTGAAGATCAAGATCTCTATTGGAATATCCATCTTGTATCTCGTCTAGACACTGGAGGGAATATCACAGCTCCACCATTTATGACATGCACTTGGTTGTGACACTACCTTATATTGTTGTTATGGTGGTTGGATGCAGTTTGGGTGTTATCCTGACTAATATTTCCTTAGGAATCACCAGAAGGTCCTTATGGAATCACACAAGGAACATGACGATGAATGCCTCTGACTTCTCTGTTCCCCAAACACATGCTCATCTAATGGCCATCAGGACCATGGCTCTTCTGGCCTTTCTCTGCTTCAGCTACTACACAGCCACCATATGTATTATTGTGTATTCACTCAATGTTGGAAGCATCTTGTTGTTTTTCTGTTGGTTCTTTATTCAATTCTATCCCACATTACAGTCTGTAACTCTTATAATGGGCAACTCTAAACTGAGGACTGCAGGTAACCAAATACAAAGCCAGCTCTGGAACTGGTGGAGTAGTAACACTGAGGATGGCAGGAGACAAGGGATCTGAGCATATAAACTTAAGAAAATCCATCATTATTAGTATGAGGTATATAAAATAAATGTCTATATATCTGTGTAATGTTGGGTTCTCATGTACTATATAACATTAGCATGACAAATACTGTTCCTCATAAGTGTGTCCCCCCTCCTCTCATTATCTCCCCATGAGATTGTGCCACTGACCAGTAGTCAACAGATGGTAGTACATGAGGTGTTGGAGACATGTTGTGAGGGGTCTGCATGTTGGGTGTATCAGTGTCTGCTGTCTGTAAGGAGCAGACACATTTTGGAGATGTTGTTGAGGTGGATAAATAAATTATTTTTATCAATGCTACAGCCACGGCTTTTCCAAATGCTCCATGGTGGAAGTGTAATTGTTATTGATCCTAATAAATATATCTGCAAATGGTGGTGTGGATTCACTGGAGGTGACATGAAGCCATGTAGATCCTTATTACACCACAGCACATTTTCCTGAGATCATTATCTATTTCCAGGTCTTGCACCTAATTTTATTTGCGTTTTGGGCGACTTTATCTGTATATTTATGTAAATCATCCATAGTGAGTCTCTGGGTTACCAGACCGCTAACCGTGAGCCTCTCATAGTCAGGAGCCTGTTATTGTAATTTATGTCATACATTTCACCGCTATAATTATATTATATATATAAATAGACTAGCGACTTGCCTGGCAAAAAATTACGGCAATAGAATTGTAAGTCAGGGAATGCTGTTTGGCACACAAAGTAAGTGTTTTGGTTGTGTGAGTACCTTTGGTGCTCATTGCAAGCCTCTGGGTTGGTGTATTTTAGATTGTCAGAACCCCTTTGGCGCTGATTGCAAGGTCCATGCTTATCGACTTTTGGCGCTTATTGCAACGCTCTCCCCTATTGTAGTTTTGCTCCTTGGCGCTCCTTGTGAGGCGTGCAGTGAATGGCTTTGGCGTTTATTGCAATACTGTTGTGTGGTGTTTTGGAATTTTTTCTGGATATGTATTTTTGTAATTATAATTAATTAAATACTGAACTGATAAATTAATATACTTTACCTATTTGTAATGAATATATGCAGCAACCAATATGCTGAAGAGCTAGCAATCTGTTTTGATGTTCCTGCAGCATACAATGTAGATTTGCACTGTTGTGGAGCTGAGGTGTAAGTGTCAGCAATGTGTGCAGTGTGTAGTGTAAATAGGCTGCGTGCGCGAGCGGAAGCCATTAGGGTAAGTTAGTGTTGTAAAATGGCGGCAATTGTGTATGCTGTATGCAGGTGTGGATGATTTTGCGTCCTTCCGAATAGTGTATTTTGTAGCTCGTACGGGGTTGTGTATAAGCTGTATGAGCTTGGTGGTGTTTTTTTGCGGGTTTAGGGCTCGTGTATCCTTTTTGTTTTTTTCGGCTGCCATTTTTTCTCTCCCATTTTTGAGTGCCTAAACTCTTGAAATTGGACTTAAATTGAGGTGTAACCTGACTCACAGACGTCCTGGGTGTATCCCTTGCTTGGTGTGATGTTTTTTTTTTCTCTTTGTTTGTATTTTCTGTGTTTTTCGTGCTTTTTGTGGTGCATAGTTCGGCCGTTAAATTCATATTTTTTTGCGGCCCGTTTTTTTTTTCTCTATGTCGCGGTTTCCTTTTGTAAGTGTTACGGGACGTAATTTTTTTGATGCGATTTTTTCAAAGTGCTACGGTTGTCGCACCAGTGCAGTGAGCGCCTTCAGCTCCCTGCCTAAGTGCTATGGGGTAGTAGGGATGAGCACCTATGGCGCTCATATCCAAAAACGCAGTGAGCGCCTTCGGTGCTCCCTGCCTAAGTTGTACAGGGTCGTAGGGATGATCGACTATGGTGCCCATCTCCACCAGTGCAAGGAGCGCATTTGGAGCTCCTTGCCGGGCTGCCACCAACTGCGAGTCGACTTTCCCCGTTGCTTTAGCAACAGATTTTTGCAAGCCCGCGCTGCTGAGAACTATATATGTGATGATATTATTAATTAAATTAACTAACTAAATCCTGCTCTACATAAATCAAACAAATGTTATATACCTTCCTAACATGCTCCCTATATCATCTCATTGCTACATAATTGTGTCAATCCGTGTGTCTTCCAAGTCATTAACATAACCTATTGCTCAGTCCTTCTTGTAACAGTGTGCTTGTTTGTATATACATATTCATGCTTTACTTCCATTCCATTGCAAAGCTCAAAGTGAGATATGTGGGTGCTTTATACATACATAATAAACCAGCAATACCCAAATTATTGGTAATGTCCAGTGGTTTGGTGTCCATAGCAGAAATACCTAAATCACTCTATGCAGAAACAATATTTAGACTGATTCAGAAGGATATGTAAACATGTAATATATCCTGCATGCAAAGCCTTCTGCATTTGCGTGTAGTTACGTGTAATTGTCATGCACAGCTCCCGTCCGTGCCATCTCGAGGGTCTCCTATGTCAGGCTGGTGTCTCCAGTTGCATGGTTTGTACACAGCCAAACAAAAGGATATAGAAACCTTCAGTAGGACAAAGAATAAATGTATGGGGTCATATGGAAAGCAGAACATCAGAGCCACACGGGGCACTTTACTGATGGACAGAGCAGAAGTGAGGACAAGAACCCAATGTAAAAAGGAAGTCACATATAGTCATGGGAAACAATGAGGAGTACAGCAAGAGGTAACAACACAGCCAAGGTATTCTGTAGATAAGAAACATATAAACAAACACAAATATATGCTAATGAGTAAGTATTGGCTGCTGACCCCCTAAGAGACGTCTCCTGCTTCTATCTAACAGCTGGATCCAGACAATGACATGGTGACCCACCAACACAATTATTTCTCTGCTGTTCTGCAATATATTTTCACATTATTGTGGATAAATAAATTATATATTTTTTGTATTTTTATTTGTATGTTGCCATCAATGTTTACAGTGCTTTGCAGAGAAAAAGTACATGACAATAAAAGTGCATCTAATTTGGAGACAATCGATGGGTTACATGGTCCCTGCCTGATGAGCTTACAGTCTACTTACATAGGGGAAAAGACACATACAGACAAATAATAATAATAATAAGTGCATATGGAAGTGATGGTGCTACAGAGGGTGTTATGTGAGGAGGTGACATGTAAGCTTAATCTTGGTAGCTGTGAGGTGAATTTAGCGGATTCTCTGATATTGTGCGCAGTGAGTCCAAGAGCCATGGGGGCCACTAGAGAGAGAGGGTAGATATGAATAGGGGCTGGGTAATTGTCCTAACAACAAAGGGGCCAAGAAAATAGCCATTAAGAAAAAGGACATGTTAATGCAACCGGTTGGATATGAGAGGAGTCTGAAAAGAGAGAAATAGTGTAATCATTTATAAAAACAATCTTCAAGATAAACCTGGCTTTTAAAGATAAACGTCTTAATGCTGCCCATAAAAACCCCTAATGTGTAATCCATTGCTATGTGTAACTTGCTCCCTGCTCTATGTATAGTGTTAGCTAAAGTACTATCCCCCCCCCCCCAATAAGTCTAGACTAATTATGTATGTTCTTGAGAAGCTCCGCAGGCACTCATAGTGAGCCTAAACCTAACATGGTCCCAATGGACCCCCATGGTACCTAAAATTAACCCTCTACCATGAAGGTCCATATGGATCATGTTGATACCCTTACACACTACTATACGGTCCCTAGTAACCACCATGGCACCTTACCCATCGTGGAGGACGATTATATTCTTCTTTTTAATTTATGTATAATGCTGTTTATGACTGAATTTGATGTGGGTCCATAGGTTTGAGACAAGGAGTTGTCAACCAACCAACAAATCAAGTCTGACTTTCACAAATATGGACAGACTATTGTAGCAAAAGTTTAGGGCTGGCTGCAGATATGTGTTGTAATTGCCTCAGAGAGTTGGTACTGTTGAGAGAGAAGGTTTAGTGAGAGGCCTCTACAGAGCACACTGTGAGTAGGGGGAGGGAGGGAGAGGATCAGATACAGACATTGTATTGGAAGGGAGAGGGGGGTACGTTTTATATGAAGCATGGGAATAAGTTAAAACAGGTTGCACACAATTTAAGTATCTTACATAAATAATATAGCAGACAATTAATATTGATTGACGAAATATTCCTTGTAGGAATTCAGTAAGGACAATGTTGAAGCAAAATAAGGTTGTGTTCTTGGAGGAATTCAGTAAGGACAAAGTTGAAGCAGGATAAGGTTGTGTTCTTGGAGGAATTCAGTAAGGACAAAGTTGAAGCAGGATAAGGTTGTGTTCTTGGAGGAATTCAGTAAGGACAAAGGTGAAGTAGGATAAGGTTGTGTTTTTGGAGGAATTCAATAAGGACTAAGGTGAAGTAGGATAAGGTTGTGTTTTTGGAGGAATTCAGTAAGGGCAAAGGTGAAGCAGAATAAGGTTGTGTTCTTGGAGGAATTCAGTAAGGACAAAGTTGAAGCTGGATAAGTTTGGGTTTTTCTGAGAAATTCAGTAACGACAAAGGTGAAGCAGGAGAAGGTTGTGTTCTTGGAGGAATTCAGTATGGACAAAGCTGAAGCAGGATAAGTTTGTGCTCTTGGAGGAATTCAGTAAGGACAAAGTTGAAGAAGGATAAAGTTATGTTCTTGAAATAATTCAGTAAGGACAATGCTGAAGCAGGATAAGGTTGTGTTCTTGAAGGAATTCAGTTAGGACAAAGGTGAAAAAGGATAAGGTTTTGTTCTTGCAGGAATTCAGTAAGGACAAAGGTGAAGCAGGATAAGGTTGTGTTCTTGGAGGAATTCAGTAAGGATAATGATGAAGAAGGATAAGGTTGTGTTCTTGGAGGAATTCAGTAAGGGCAAAGGTGAAGCAGGATAAGGTTGTGTTCTTGGAGGAATTCAGTAAGGACAAAGTTGAAGCAGGATAAAGTTGTGTTCTTAGAGGAATTCAGTAAGGACAAAGGTGAAGCAGGATTAGGTTGTGTTTTGTGGAGAGAGGAGGCAGAGTGAGGGACAGATATATATATATATACTAGCGACTTGCCCGTCAAAAAATGACGGCAATGTGATGTATATGTTTGTCAAGTTGTTTAGTTATTAACATATATTTTTGACACTTGTAAGTATTTTAATATGAACGTGTATTTTTGTAAAATGTTGATGTAATGGTTTTTTAAAATGTAATTTGTATCTGAAGAATTGTTAACTTTAATATACATTGAATGAATAGGAAAGCAAAAAGTAAAAAGCCTTCTTGAAACGTTGCGAAATTTTAACATGAAGTTTAAAATATATGTAAGCAATAACCTTCAAAGTATATATTTAGAAACTTTAACTTTATTTTGTATGTAAGTTTAGAAGTTGACAAAACATTTGTATAATTTTGAACATTATAAAGAGGAACATAGTGAATACATTTTGTAACCTAATTTTTTATTAAAAGTATTAACATTTGAATGTAAAAACAATTGACCTTTAAATTATTCAGTATTAACATGCAATTTCTATCACAATAATTGTTAACTTGAATATACATTGAATGTATAGGAAGGCATACAGTAAAACTCTGCTTAAAACGTACGTAATTAAAGTAATTCATTACTGAGCACATAACCTGGCGATAAACATTAATGTAGTTAGTAATCTTAAGATAACAGACAATATTTACATTGTGACTTAAAAGGTGCTTGACCTCTTAACATCCACTTTGTAATCTGTTGAATGAAATAACTTTAAAATATATATTTTAAACTTGTAACATTAGAAACATTAACATAGTGACTTAACATTTTAACATAATTTTTACTAAAAATGCAAGGCAAGTATTTTGTGAGGCGAATCATTCATAAACAGTACTTTCATTAATTATGACTGAATTAAACAACCAATTGTTATGTATTTTGGAATGCTTTTAAAAAATGTTGGCATCTTTAATTTGTATCCTGCAAAGTTATAGTACTTCATAGTAGACAATGTTTTTAGTAAAAATACGTCCATCTTCTAATAAATCACCTTGACTTTCATTGTTTTCAATGTAAACTTTAATAGCCTGTGGATTTTTGCACCGTGACAACGCAACATACAATTGACCATGTGCAAAAACTGGTTCTTCCAAGTAAATACCCACAGATTTGAAAGTTTGACCTTGTGATTTATTAATGGTCATGGCAAATGCCATAATAATGGGAAATTGTCTTCTTTGAAGTATAAAAGGGAGACTACTTTCACTTGGTGCTAAATCTATTCTTGGTATGAAAACTCTCTCTCCTTTATGGGTCCCAGTTAAAATTTCAGCATCTATAAAATGGTCCTTTAATTGTTGAACAATTAATCTTGTGCCATTGCATAGGCCTTTTTTTGGGTTCATATTTCGCAGTAACATGATAATTGCACCTTTCTTTAGCTGCAAAATATGTGGTGGCATTCCAGAAGGAGTTAAAGAGTTAATGAATTCAGTTGAAAAGTTTGCCTGACTTTCATTGTCATCAGCAAGTACAGAATCAGCACTGTGATAATTTCTTTGTGGTGCATTAATTTTTTTTAAGATTTCATTATTGAGTATTAATGCATCTTTATTTTTACACGTCAGTATGACTTGGTTGGCAAGCTCAGAATATTCTTCGTTATTTATGCTCCCTTCAAATATAGCCGATATAATATCTTGTTGACAAATCATATGAGGTGGTATCTCTACAGTGTCGTCAGGTAAATGTAGTATTTTTTCTGTTCTTCCTTCTCCAATTTTAATAAGCCAATCATTGAAATCAGTTTGGCCTCCTGATCTCATATTTTGTTGCAGTTGAAGATGGGTAAAATGTTTCCATACTGTACTTGACTTTATACATGTTTCAATAATGTCTGTTCGATTTCCATGTACAACGACAGGTAATGTTTGTCTAAAATCGCCACCCAACAAAATTACCTTTCCACCAAATGGAAAAATATTATCCATGACTTCACGAAGCAAACGGTCAATACATTGGAGGGCATAGCATGACATCATTGTGGCCTCATCTATTATAATTAATTTACATTTCTTCAATTTCTTTGCTTGTAAGGATGTCATGCGAATATCTGACACTGAATTTTCCAAAATAGGCACTGGCAGTTTGAATCCACTATGAACAGTTCTTCCACCTTCTAATAAAAGTGCAGCAATTCCAGTAGTGGCAAACGCCATTGCTATTTGTCCTTGTGCTCGTACTGAACTCATTAATAAATTGTACAAATATGTTTTCCCTGATCCGCCAGGTCCATCAAGATAGAAATAACGCTCTGTCACCATGTCATCATCTATAGCATTTTTAATGGCATGAAATGCTTGCAATTGTAGTGTATTTAAAGTTGCAAGTCTTTCTTGTGTTCTTTCTGCTTGTAGTTGAATGTCATAGTCTTCAAAGTTAATGTCATCTATTAGACCTGGATCAGGCAAATTAAAACTTGCACAACTTAATCCATGAGTTAAAAAGACTTCTTGAATTTCCATTAATGATTTTAAGTGTGCAATGGGTTCATTGTATCGTCGCATAAAGTCTTCAGCCATATTACTTTTAAAAGTCTCCCACAAAGCTAATGCATTTGGAGCATTTGAGAAGATACAAATAAAAGCAAATTGTTCTCTCATCTGTCGTGGCATTTGACATTGTGCTGCTTCTTCTAAACATCTTTCCCACTCTGTATCATCAGCGAGTAAGTTTCTATGTCTTGCAGCTAAATGGAAGGATTCATATACAATGTCATTAACAGTTCTTAATTGTTCAAAACTTTGTGCTCCTGGAACATTTAAAAGTAATATCCGTAAGCAAAATCGTTCAACATCTCTTGGACTGACTGTGTAAATTCGTGGAATTATTTTATTGCCTCTGGTTTTTCTTGCTCTCCATAATCCATTCACAAAAACATAGTGATATGGAATTTCAATATATAAGTATTGTGTTGCTTGAGCATCAGTGGAATTTAATGCAAACCATGCAGTTAGGGTAGTGTGACGATCTTCACTTTGGGCCAATGCATTCATTTCATTTCCAGAATGGAAATAGACTAAATGTCGTTGTGGCAAATGTACTGCTAACCTATATACTGCATGTGATCTATCATGCATTTCAAATTTTAAAAGCCGCCACATAGCTTCTGGCGCACTGACATAGCGAGCATCTACATGAGATGCAAGTTCATCATGTACTAACTCACTACTTTCAGGGTTGTCTGCACTTTTGACGACTACAGTAGCTGCATCGTAACCTTTGTAAATATATTTGTAGACATATTTAATGGATTTGATGGAAGTGCAGGCTTCTACGTTGATGTGGGCGTTGTACTTCATGAGTAAATGTGGATTGTAGGGTACTACATATCTATTGTCCACTTTTTTTCCACGAATAATGGCACTATCTCCTTCTCTTCTTTTATAAAGTGGATATCCATCACAATTTGCATATGTTTTGTCTCTATAATCTTTTGGAAAATCTTTTGAACATTGATTATTTTCCATACATGGTGATTGTGGATTAAGGTCTCCACAGGGTCCATGAATCATGCGATGAGTAACAATCTCATATAGTCTACCATATAGTTCTGGATCCGGTAGTTCAGCAACTATGACTGCATCCACTTTGTCCGAAGTATCTAATTTATCTTTCTCTTGAAGTATTATGAGAAGATGTGCATGTGGAAGGCCTCTTTTTTTAAATTCAATGGTATATACATAAGCAAGACATTTGCCAAATAACTGATTTATAGTAAAGTCACGTATTAATTCATTTAATTTTATCTTAAAAACTCTGGCTACTAAATCTGGTCGATCTGAAGCACTTTGTCCAAGAAGTAGATTTTGATTAATTTCTGGCCATTGTGGATTACATGTAAATGTCACAAATAAATCTGGTTTTCCAAATTTTGTCACAATAGCCATAGCATCATTGTATCTTTCTCTCATATTTCGAGGAGATCCTTGAAAGGAAGATGGTAAAATGATGGCTTTGCCAGCTGTCATGTCTCTGCTTGTAGCCACGTCAGCAACATAGTCCATGAGTCCACAATATTGTTCTACACGTAGTTTATCTTGTTGATATTTTATAAAGTTTAAATTATTTGCCTCAACTTGCAAATATGAATCAATAATCCATTGTTGTGTTAGTTTGCCACCACATAAAATTGGATTAAATTCATCTCTAATGGCAATTTGAGCAACTTTAAATTCAAGCATAGAAACATTATTTCGGATTCTGGCTTTAGCATTTGGGTAACTGGGAAGGGTTAATTTTGGTTGCCAACCTGCTTCTCCGTGTGGGAAAAAGATGGGATATGTCATTGGATCTAAATTTGGACTTAAGATATTAATATTAATAAATGGTTGGTCCTCATTTCTGGGATATACTCTAATGTCTCTTTGAAATGGTGGTTCTCCTTCATCATTGTGAAAGACCATTGCAACCTCATTTGATGTTGGCAAGTTATAACGACGTTTATCAGTATGTCTGTCTCTTTTAAGCACCATATTAACCTTTGGCATGGGTAATTGATGTCTTTGTGCATGAAGTAGTTGTTCATTTTCTACTTCTGCCAATTTTTTGTAAGCTTTACTGTAGGGATTGTTGTCCATAATGTTATTTAGCTCTATAAAAACACTGGGTAAGCATTTTTTATTTTCTTCCATCTGCATACGTTGGTCAACAGCTTCCATTGTATCTAGGACATATAGTTGAGCGAATTTTCTTTGCTCTCCTTCCTCTGGATGTAAATGTGAAGTCCGATGATAAATTTGTCCTTGGACTTTAAAACAGTAAGGACCATGTCCTGGTACATTAGCAGCCAATGTTGCCCCCATAGATGCAAATGATATGGCACTATTGTAGGATCTTATGTTTGTCTTAAAATTGTTGTAATTTGGAAAAGTAGGTTCAGTCATAATATTTAGTAAATAGGTTGGAAATTGTTTCCTTTGTGGAAGTTTGAACTTTCCTTTTTGACAACAACTAATAAATTGTCCATCTCGGGGTCTCTCCTGTTTAAAATAATAAGCCTCACAAAATTGACATTGAGTAGTCATGTCCCCACAACTATGAACCTCTACTGCTAAAGACTTCAGCAAAGGACAATTTGCAACGCATATTGGATGTTGACTTTGATATTCATCAGATGAAAAGTCATGAAATGTTTCAACAACAGGTTCTAAATGTTTAGTTTTTTTCGTAGATTTTCTTGGTATATGTTGGACTTGTTCGGTTGAAATTTCCTGTAAGTTTTTAGTAAGAGTTTGTAAATGCTTTTTTTTTGTAGTTGTTTTTTTTGGTCTGTCTTGACTGGTATGTTGTAAAATGTCATCTGATGTTTTAGGAACAGTTTGTAAATGCTTTATTATTTTTTTATTTTTTTTGGTTGTATCTTTCATTTTTGCAGCTGATATTCTTTTATTTGCAAGTCTTTTGCGTTCTTTTTCTCTTCGAATTTCTTTCTCCTCCGGTGTCTGCTGGACGGCCCATCTCTCTTGTCTTTCTCTAGTTTGACGTCTTTTCTTCTCTTCTTTGGTCTCGTTATCAGCCATATTAATCTGTAAACGGAAACAAATAAATGTAATTGTGTATATTTAAATTTGTAATTCCTGTTAAAGATTATTGTGCACAATTGGTGAAATAAAAGGCAAATCATGAATGTATCATTGATATTTAGTTAAATTTATAATTCCTGTCTTCAGTGGCTCAGAATTTGGCCAATGGAATACTGCTGTAAATAAGCATGTAACATATTTATTTAAAATAATGGTTTTATTTATTAAAAACTTTGTTTGTGGATAGATATTTACCACTGCAAAACTTCTTTGCTGAAAAAAAAAGTGATGTGGTTATTGAGCTATGTATTGCATAGTAGCAATTTAAATAAAATAAGGGAGATAGTAAATTAATTATTTTATTTTTCTGTTGACACGGATGCAACTGAAAGCAGTTTCTTTAGTTTTATACTTTAGTACTTATTATAGTTTACCTTGGTTGAAGTGTGATTTAAATCCGAATGTTTGTTGGTCCTCGTTTCAAAATCGTTGTCCAATGGTGTGGTCCTCTGTTGGAAGTCCTCGTCCGATGGTGTGGTCCTGTGGCGATAGCCCCCGTCCGATATTGTGGTCCTGTGGCGATATCCCTCGTCCGATGTTGTGGTCCGTTGGTGAAAGTCCTCGTCCGATGGTCTGGTCCTGTGTTGAAATTCCTCGTCTGCTGGTCTGGTCCTGTGTTGAAATTCCTCGTCTGCTGGTCTGGTCCGAGTCCTCGTCCGATGGTCCGGTCCTGTGGAAAAAGTCCTCGTCCGATTGTCTTCACGCAGTATCTGTTGTAATGTAAAATAGAAAATGTTGTTTGAGTGAAATGTCTGTTAAATAAATTAAAAATGTATTAATTTGACTGTATTGTATGAGTTATGGTTATTTTTTTCTATCTTTGTTTTTTTTTACTTTCTGTACAATCCGACAACTTTTGTTATTCTTATTGAAGGTTCTTAGTAAGGCTTGTGGGTTGTGATATATTAAATAAGATGTGTTTATGTTATTTTTTGTACAATCCTGTTTTGTGCACACCACTTGTGGTATAGTTATTTAACCTTTATCGGGATGGTTATAGTTATTGAAACATGAAATAATATAATTAAGGTAGTTTGCTATGTGTTTGTGTTAGTTTTTGACAATCCTGTTTGGTGCGCATCACTTGTGCAAAACTTATTTCTTCTTGATTGTACAGGTTATAGGTTGTTAAACATTAAAGAAGAATGTTAATATAGTTTGCTATGAGTTTGTGTGCTTTTTTATACAATGCTATTAGGTGCACAACACTTTTGTTATTCTTATTTTTGCTTCTTTGTAAGGCTTATAGGTTGTTAAACATTTAATAAGAAATTCTGTTTTGTGTGTAGCAGTTTGTGTGTCATTGAATTGCGATTTGGCTAATTGAATCGTGCCCTAAATAAGCACATAGCATATTATTTAAAATAATTTTGTAGTCATTGCAAAACTGTATTTTTGATATTTTTTTATTAACTAAAACCTTAGTTTTAAGCAATTGTTATGTTGTTATTTAGAGCCCTATTCAATTGGGCAAATTGCAATTGAATGAGGGCCTTTGTGTGTACCATATGTTGCATAGTTTGGCCCTCATTCAATTGCATTTTTTACAATGTAATAGTACTCTAAGGCCGTAATTGAATTGCAATGTAGAAATTTGAATAGGGTTGTAAATAAGCACATGACATATATTTGTTAAAATAGAATAAGGGCCTAAAAGTGCTTATTTATGGGCCTAAAAGTGCTTAGTTATAGCCATATTTAATTGTCCAAAATAGCAATTGAATGAGGGCCTTTGGTTGCTGCATTTGTTATATTGTGAGCTCCTCATTCAATTGTGTTTTGGCCAATGGAATAGACCTCAATATCAGCACAGAGCATATTTTTACGGAATTTTGTATTTAGTGAACTTGTATCCAAAAGGAACGTGTTCACAAAAGAAAAATTTCCTTAAAAAAATATGCTCTGTGCTTATATAGAGCGCTATTGAAATGGGCAAATCACATTTGAGTGAGGCCCTTGTCCATTAAAGACATATAGGTCCTCATTGAATTGCAATTTTGCCAATTGAAGAGGGCTCTATATAATCACATAACATATTTATTGAGCAAAGTTTTTAGTTATTGAAAACCTTGATTGTGGTTAGAAATTCAGTAACTAAAAAGTTCTGTATAAAAAAAATGTTATGTGCGTATATAGAGCCCTATTCAATTGAGAAAGTTGCAATTGAATAAGGCTCATGGTTATTTCTTGTTTATACTTAATACTTTACCTTGATAGAAGTTTTGAATGACAGACGGTCCCCTCCTGCCAATCTTAATGCGCCGGTCTTCTTGTAGTGTCTGTTTGAAAAAGAAAGTGAAATAGTTATTTGTATATTTATAATTTTTCATCTAGCAAAGCATGGCCTTTTGAGCATGTAATGTCTTGATGTATCTTACCTCTTCAAATTTGTTGGTGTTCTTTAAAAGGGATTGTGCTTCACAGTGCACGGTGCAAATTGTTGAGAGACGCTGTTGATGCAGAGTCTGTTTGAATATTAAAAGAAATAGAAAGATTCAGCTTTATCTGATCTATTGAATTGCAGTAAATTAATTCAATTAACCTTATTTTTTGTTGGGGGCTACACACATATGTCACATACATGAAGCACATTACATAGTTTAATGTAATTATTTTGTGTACGTGTGACATATCAGTATACATGAGTCAAATTTAAATGGTTAAATGAACCTTATTTTTTTTTTTTCTAACACACATAAATGTCTGTGTGTGAGATGTAACTATAGATGATACACATATATGTGCGTGTGACATATCAGTATACATGAGATATAATGTCATTTAAATGTAGTTGTTTACTGATTTTGTTGTAAGCTAATTTTGTTGCATTGGCAATACACATAAATGTGCGTGTCACATGTCACTATACATTATACACATATATGTCGGTGTCAGATGTCACTATGAAGGGGCAATACACAGAAATGTGCGTGTCAGATGTCACTATACATTATAGACATATATGTGCGTGTCACATGTCACTATACATTATACACATATACGTGCGTGTCACATGTCACTATGAAGGGGCAATACACATAAATGTGCGTTTCAGATGTCACTATACATTATAGACATATATGTGCGTGTCACATGTCACTATACATTATACACATATACGTGCGTGTCACATGTCACTATGAAGGGGCAATACACAGAAATGTGCGTGTCAGATGTCACTATACATTATAGACATATATGTGCGTGTCACATGTCACTATACATTATACACATATATGTGCGTGTCACATGTCACTATACATTATACACATATACGTGCGTGTCACATGTCACTATGAAGGGGCAATACACAGAAATGTGTGTGTCAAATGTCACTATACATTATAGACATATATGTGCGTGTCACATGTGACTATACATTATAGACATATATGTGCGTGTCACATGTCACTATACATAAAGCTCTGTTTATTTTTTTTTGTGAGCCTATACACATAAATGTGCCATACATGATGACTACATAAATCCTAGTTTATTTTTTTATTAGTTTGACCTGACCTGATAATAAAATGTAATATATTATAGCTTACCTCTCAGTTGTAATTTGCACAATGTAAAGTAGTAAATTAGTAAAGAATTGTCTTCTCAAGTAAAAGCAGCAGTTATGTCTGAAGTCACTCCGTTGATCACCTGAGGAGAAATGTATTTTTTTGTTTGAAATAGGCAGTATTTATAAACTTGTAGAAAGTTCTGGAAAGTGAGACCGTTAGAACGCAATACGCCTGCGCTATTTGCGTTCCAGCTTACAATTTGCGTTCCATCCGCCATTTTAGGCGTATTACTGTTCAAAATGGTGTTTAATATGATTGTGATACGTTCCGCATAGTATGTGTTTCATTATTGCGAGTAAGTGTAGTGTAGTTACGTCTGAAGCCTCGTTTTCGTTTTGTTCGTCGGCCATTTTTTATCTCGCTTAGCGATGATATTAGTGTCTAAAGTGTTTTATTTTGATTTAAATGTAGGTGTAACTTGTTTTTTTGAGGTGCTGGCTGGTTCCTCTTGCTGTAGGTAAGCTTTTTATGTGTTTGTTGTGTGTCTTTGTTAAGTTTTAAATGTTTGTATGTCGGCGTGTTGCGTCCGATGTTTGCGAAGTCGTAATGTGTGGTAAGGTGTCTCGTATGGTGTTTGCGTGTGTAGCCTCGTTTTCGTTTTATTCGTCGGCCATTTTTTGTGTCGCTTAACAAACTATTTAGTGTCTAAACTCTTTTATTTTGAGTGCAATTAAGTTGTAAGTTGCATTTTTGAGGTCCTGGGTGCTTCCTGTTTGTGTAGGTAAGGTTTTTATGTATGTGCTGTGTGTATGTATTGTGTTTGTAATTTTGTAATGTTCGCGAGTTGCGTCCGAGTGTTGCGAGGCCGTAATGTGTGTGAACGTGTGTCGTATGTTGTTTGCGAGTGTCGTAATGTGTGTGAACGTGTGTCGTATGTTGTTTGCGAGTGCCGTAATGTGTTGCGACGTCAACTTTTTTTTGCAAGGGTCGCAGTTGCTGCAACTGAAGACCTCGCTTTGCGAGGTCCTCAGGTGCTGGCATGGAGCGCCTGCGGCGCTCCAAGCCAGCAACTGAGGCCCTCGCTTCGCGAGGGTCCTCAGTTGCTGGCAAGGAGCGCCTTCGGCGCTCCATGCCAGCAACTGAGAACCTGGCACAGTGCCCTCGCTACGCGAGGCCCGCGTCTCGCTGCGCGAGCCCGCAGCGTTAGCAACAACTCGTACGCTCACAACTATATATGTGATAGTAGACTATAGAAGGAGGCACAAACCCAATTATATGAAAATAAAATTTTATTTACATCCATTAAAACAGTATACCATAAAAATGACTAAAATCACAAAGGTGTCCATCTCAGATATGGCGTCTTCAATATCACACTAATTTTTAGCGTGTCCCAGGACTATTAACTTAAATATATAATTTAGGAGGATTACTCACAATTGCTGCAAATGTTCGTCTAATGTATTGGAGAATTTATACCATCAACGTTTAATATATATCAAAGTACGAAGAATCAGTTCTAAAAAATATCACCATTTATACACAATACAAAAAATAACTAACATTTAGGTGTGATGGAAAAAATGAGGAGAAAAAAGTACACCTTTAATTCCCAAGACAGCCACCCTCCCCCAAAGGAACATCCATGTAAATATCTACAGACAAAAGTCATAACTCAAACCCATATAGTATAAAATATAACTTTTATTAAATATATAAACATAAAATATTAAAATATTCTGCACGTCTCCCAAATAGCACAAAGTAGTGTCATATATCAACCTCACTTGTATACAAGATAATATATATAAAGGTAAGTGTGCTTAATACAAGGTCCAAATACCTATAATAAATATATTCAATATGCAAAGTTATAAATAAAGCACACAAAATAATCAATAGGCTATCTCAACCAGTTTCATTGAAGAGTAGGAAGTATGCAACCAGTAGGTGATGAAAATAATGTACCACTGTGGCCCTATTTACATACAAACAGTGGATTAGGCAGATAAGGGCCCACTATTTACCCACTAATCTGCCTATGAAAAGCTAATCTATACTCCCTATCTGGGACTATTCACACCACTGGTGCACTTACCTACTCTCCCTAATGAATAATAGGTGAATACCATAGCCAGAGGTACAAACACTACAGTGCAGATCGGTTACTCTCTAAGGAGTGATGTCATCATCGGGAGACACGCAGCTCGGATCTGACGCGCGCGTTTCGCGCCAGCTTCCACAGCGATGAGCGCCGCACCGTACCACTTTGCCTATCGTACGACTTTGACATCGCGTAGCGAGGCGAGCCGTTAAATCGTACCACTTTGGCAATGAGCGCCGCAGGCGCTCATTGCAGGCGAGCCGTTACATCGTAGCATTTTGCCAATGAGCGCGTTACATCGTAGCACTTTGGCAATGAGCGCCGCAGGCGAGCCGTTAAACCGTAGCACTTAGAAAAAAAATATGAGGTGAAAAAAATTACGAGATAAGCGGCGGAACAAAAACAGTAAAAAAAACACTAAATACACACTAAAAAATAAAACAAAGGTCACTTACAGCATGGGGAACCAGGCAGGAGGTCTGGAAGTGAGTTGGAACTGAAATTTAGATCGATTTAGCCGAGTTACAAAGATCAAAAATCGGCTAAGCGAGAAAAAAATGTCCACCGAAAAAAATGAAAACAAGGCTATACTACTACGAACTGCGTAAAACACAGCCACAAACGTATGTCTTTGAAATACAACGAGATAAAGGATGCAGATTAACCGCGCAATGAATAAAAAGACAGTAGCGAGTACATTTTACGAAACGATATTACCGATTTACGCATTAACACAGATTTCCCGCCTTTGGCTCGCGCCACATAGGATTTCCCGCCGAAAACAACGCATTTGGCTCGCGCAACTGCGGATTTCCCGCCTAAAACTATGAATTTGTCTCGCGCACAAACCCTATATATAGGGCACATTTCACACATGACTCACACTTTCTCCTCAGGTGATGACAGTCTGACTAGATGTTTTCTGATGCCGGGAAATCGCAAGAGATTGTTAGCTCTTCAGTATACTGCTTCAGCATTATTACATTAAAAAAGGTAAATATATTATTTATAATTATTAAATAATAAATTGGTACTTACTTAATAAATAATAGATAAGAAATTTGATTAATAGAAAATTAATATTGTGCTTATTATTTATAATTATTAATTAATAAATTAGTACTTAATAAATAATAGATAAGAAATGTAATTAATAAAAAAGTAATATTGTGCTTATTATTTATAATTATTAATTAATAAATTGGTACTTAATTAATAAATAAGAAATAAGAAATGTAATTAATATAAAAATAATATTGTGCTTACCTGTGTGAAACAATTGGGAATAACATTAATAATGTACATTAATTAATTATTAATATACAAAATTAAAAATGTCAATAAAAAAACATATTTATTAATTAATTATTAATGTACATTAATTTAACAATTATTTTGTTATATGTCGTGATTACCTGTGTGAAACTATTGTTAATAACATTCATAATGTACATTAATTCATTAGGAATACATTGATTCATTAATTATTAATGTACATTAATTTACCAACTATTTTAGGATATGTCGTGATTACCTGTGGGTAAGAATTGTAAATAACATTCCTAATGTATCATTACTAATCATTAATATTAAAAAAGTTTAACGTTTAAGAATGTGCATAAAAAGTGGAACACGTTGATTCATTAATAATTAATGTATGTACATTATTTAAATAATTCAGTTCTTATATATTTTGTATACCACTCTAAAAAAAAATAAAGGGAACATGGTTATGTGTTGATGTTATATTTAGTCAGACATTAATTTAATATTAATACACATTCATTGATTCTTATTTAAAGACTAACAGTAATATTGAGTGTATGTTTATAATCTATGCTTTCATATGTGTGTTCATGTTGATTTATTGATATATTTATTTCATGTTTTTAATCTATGCAAAAATAGGTATGTTAAGACTCATTGATTAATACAGCTGAAGTAACATATTATACATTCATTTTACTATTTTGTATAATTGCAGTGAATTCTACGTGAATGACCAGAGATAGTGACGTTTGCACAAATTGAACATCATAGGGATAATTTGGACAGGTACAGAATTTTAATTATATTACTATGGCAAAATATTAAAAAATATGAGGTTTTTAATGTAGGCAAATATATGTCTGTTGATGTTCATTTAATGATATTGATGAAGCAAAAGTTTAAAAATATTATCTATTTGATTTTACAGTTTATTCGGATCTGCAACGGAATAAACAGACAGCGTGACATTTGCAGCCTTTGAACAACATCAACATCATCTTCACAGGTATAAAATGTTATTTTGTAGTGACGCATATAAAAAGGCTATGTATTATATATTTGGTGAAAATTTACATTGATTGAAAATGGATAGTACTTATTGAGTCATTAATTTATGAAAAAAGTTTAAAAGAGAATACTAAGTAATAATAATATTTAAAGAAAAGAAGAAGCTTACAACACTTGCAAAAAAAAAAAGGGTGGTATGCTGTGAATTCAATCAAGAAGGAATGGAATTGAAAGATTAGTAATATAAAGATGGATATGTGCAGCTATTTCCAATTTCATATATGTCAATATAATACTTTTAAAAATGGTTTCATTTCTTTCAGACTAAAGTGCAACAATTGAAAATGTTTTATTAGTTTATTCATCTACTTTAATCTAAAAGTACAAATTGGAAAAAAAATGTATATAAAACAAAGAACAAACAATAATTACATCTCTATTTAAAATTACAGATTAAAATGGCGGACAATGGAGAAGACAAAATTGAACGCAAAAGAAGATTGGCAAGGGAAAGGAAGCAAAGGTGGAGAGATGCTCAGACACTGGAAACTTCACAACGCTTGCGAGAAGAAGATCGACAGAGACTTTTAAATAAAAGAAAGATGAGTAGGAAAGCTGCAAGTGAGTGTGTTGGGGCTTCCAAGAAACATAAAAGTAAACAAAAACATCTCTGTGAACCATTGTCCAATGACTCTATTTTGAAGAATGACTTAAATGTAGAAACACAAGAAAAAAATTTACATATAGAATGTGGGTCTGATATTTATGTTGAAGAAATGCATGATAATGTGTTTACTACTGCAGTACAAGTAGATACTCATTATTGTGGGTTACTTAATGTGGTTTGTCAGTTTTGTGGGGCCTATCATTTTATAAAGGAAAGACCTACTGACGGAAATTTCATTAGTTGCTGTCAGAAAGGAAAGGTGAAACATCCACTAAGACACCCATTTCCATATTATTTAGAATGCATTATGAGTGATCCAACATTTCCAAATTATAATAATTTCAAACAAAACATAAGGTCTTATAACAGTGCAATTTCATTTGCTTCAATGGGTGCAACATTAGCAGAAAATGTACCAGGACATGGTCCTTATTGTTTCAGAGTTCAAGGTCAAATATACCACAGAACTTCACATTTACATCCACAAGAAGGACTGCAAAGGAAATTTGCACAGTTATATGTGTTAGATACGATGGAAGCTGTGGAACAAAGAATGACACTTCCAGAAAATAGACAGTGTTTGCGCATAGTCTTTGAACAGCTGGAAAAAATTATGGAAAAAAACCCATATAGTCAAGCATACAAACAATTAGCACAGCTTGAAAAAGAACAACAGAAACATGCTGAAAGACATCAATTGCCTACACCAAGAGTCAATATGGTGTTAAAACGAGATCGCAATACTGATCAAAGAAGATATAATTTACCTACTGTAAATGAGGTTGCCATGGTGTTTAAAAATGAAGATGGTGAACCACCTTTTCAGCGGGATATTAGAATATATCCACGCAATGAAGAACAACCATTTATCAACATAAATATATTAAGTTGTAATTTAGATCCAATGACATATCCCATTTTCTTTCCAAATGGGGAACCAGGATGGGAACCAAAATTACAATTGCAAAGTTATCCCAATACTAAACTTTGTATTAGATCTAATATTTCCATGCTGGAATATAAAGTGGCACAAACTGCTATCCGTGATTGTTTTAATCCAATTTTAAATGGAGGAAAACTCACTCAACAATGGATTATTTATTCATATTTACAAGTTTAAGCCAATAATCTAAATTTTATTAAATATCAACAAAATAAATTACGAGTAGAACAGTATTGTGGATTAATGTATTATGTGGCAGATTTAGCTTCCAACAGAGACATTCCAGCTGGAAGAGCAATTATTTTGCCATCCTCTTTCCAAGGATCTCCTTGCAATATGCGAGAAAGGTATAATGATGCCATGGCTATTGTTACAAAATTTGGAAAACCAGATTTATTTATTACATTCACCTATAATCCACAATGGCCAGAGATCAAGGAGAATTTGAATTTGGCACAAACTACTTCTGACCGACCAGATTTAGTGGCAAGAGTATTTAAAATCAAACTCAATTCATTAATTCATGACATCACTAAAGCACATTTATTTGGACAATGTGAGGCTTTTGTTTACACCATTGAATTTCAAAAAAGAGGATTGCCACATGCTCACATACTTTTAATACTGCAGGAAAAAGATAAGTTGAACACTGCAGAGAGAGTGGATTCAGTAATTTCTGCACAATTGCCAGACCAAGAAAAATATACAAAACTTTGGAAAATTGTTACACATAGAATGATTCATGGCCCATGTGGAGAGATGAATCCGAATTCACCATGTATGGAAAATAAAAAATGTACTAAAGAATTTCCAAAACAATTTCAAAAGCAAACTTATGCAAATTGTGATGGATATCCTTTGTATAAAAGAACACAAGGACAAACAGCTATTATCCGCGGTCAAAAGGTTGATAATAGATTTGTTGTTCCATACAATCCACATTTGCTTATTAAGTACAATGCACACATCAATGTGGAAGCTTGCACTTCGATTAAATCAATTAAGTATGTGTATAAATATATATACAAAGGATATGATGCAGCTACTGTTGTTGTACAAGGTGCTGGAAATGAAAACGAAAATCCAATTTTACATGATGAACTTTCAAATTATTTAGATGCTCGGTATGTGAGTGCTCCGGAAGCAATGTGGCGCCTTTTGAAATTTGAGATGCATGATCGGTCACATGCTATCTATCGTTTAGCTGTACATTTGCATCAAAGTCAGTTGGTTTGCTTTAGTCAAGGAAATAAAAGAACTGCATTATATCAAAGTGAAGACAGAGATACTACGCTTACTGCGTGGTTTAAATTAAACTGTCAGGATACGCAGGCCAGACAATTTTTATACATAGAGATACCATATCACTATGTATTTGTAAATGGTCTATGGCGACAACGAAGAAGAGATACACATAAAATCATACCACGCATTTATACCGTCAGTCCAAGGGACATAGAACGTTTCAGCTTAAGATGACTTCTGCTACATGTTCCCGGTGCACAGAGTTTTGAGCATTTACGTACAGTGAATGACATAGTTTATGAGACATTCCTATTAGCTGCAAGACATCAAAATTTCATAGCTGATGATACAGAATAGGAGAGGTGTCTGTAAGAAGCAGCACTATGTCAAATGCCTAAGCAAATGAGACAACAATTTGCATTCATTTGTATATTTTGCAATGTACCTGATGCTTTCACTTTGTGGGAAACATTTAAATTAAACATGTCAGAAGATTTCTTAAAACGTTACAGGGAACCAATAGCTCTGTTAAAAACATTGATGGAAATCCAAGAAATATTGTTGGCTCATGGATTAAATTGTGCAAGTTTTAATTTACCAGATCCTGGACTTATAGATGACATTAATTTTGATGATTATGACACTGAGCTTCAAAAACAAAAAACCCAAGAAAAACTGGCAACTTTAAATAATTTACAGTTAGAAGCATTTCATGCCATCACAAATGCTACAGATGATGAAATGGTCAAAGACCGGTATTTCTATCTAGACGGACCAGGTGGATCAGGAAAAACGTATCTGTACAATTGTTTGATGAGTTATATTCGATCACAGGGTCAGATAGCTATGCCATTTGCTACAACTGGAATTGCTGCACTTTTGTTAGATGGTGGTAGAACTGTGCATAGTGGATTTAAGCTGCCAGTTCCCATTTTGGAAACATCAGTGTCAGATATTCGCCTCAATTCCATACAAGCAAAAAAATTCAAACTAACTAAACCAATTATCATAGATGAGACAACAATGATGTCATGTCATGCACTGCAATGTATTGACAGATTCTTAAAAGAAGTGATGGATAATAAGTTGCCATTTGGTGGAAAGGTGATGCTGTTAGGAGGCGATTTTAGGCAAACATTACCTGTTGTGCCACACGGAAATAGAACAGAGATCATTGAAACATGTATCAAGACCAGTAAACTGTGGCAAATATTTACACATCTCAAATTAGAATTAAATATGAGATCTGAAGGCCAAAATTAATTCAATGACTGGCTCATTAAAATCGGAGATGGAAAACATCCAGAAATACAGCATTTACCAAATGATACTATTGAAATTCCATCAGAAATGGTTTGCAATGAATCACTAATATCAGCCATATTTCTAAACACTCTTAATAATGAGGATTACACAGACATTGCAAACAAAGTAATAATAACATCAAAAAATATCGATGCCTTGAATGTAAATAACGAAATTTTAAAATACATCAATGCACCACAAAAGAATTATTACAGTGCAGATTCTATTCTGTCAGATGATAAAGACAGTGAATCGAATTTTAGTATCGAATTTATTAATTCGTTAACACCATCTGGAATGCCCCCACATATTTTACAATTGAAAAAAGGCGCAATTATTATGTTATTACGAAATATGAATCCAAAAAAAGGACTTTGTAATGGGACCGATTATTTGTGCATGAGTTAAAAGATAATTTTATACATGCAGAAATTATAACTGGTACCCATAAAGGTGAACAAGTTTTTATACCAAGAATTGATTTAGCTCCAAGTGAGAGTGGTTTGCCCTTTGTCCTTCAACAGAGACAATTTCCAGTTATCATGGCATTTGCTATGACCATCAATAAATCCCAAGGACAAACTTTTAAGTCAGTTGGGATTTTTTTAAAGGAACCAGTTTTTGCACATGGACAACTCTATGTGGCTTTTTCAAGGTGCACTAATCCAAAAGAAATTAAAGTGCATGTTGAAGAAAACGAAACTCAAGGTCATTTATTGGACGATGGATGTGTTTACACCAAAAACAATGTCTACTATGAGGTGTTGGAAAGATAAAGGGACAATGGTTTCATTTTAATGCCAACATTTTATGGGACTCAATAGGATTGCACAAAAACAACATTTCACGTAAAATATCCAAAGAATGGATAAAAAAAACAAAGAGAACAGTGGTTTGACTTCCAGTACAAAATTTAAGTACTCTGGGACTCCTTAAATATGGGAACACTATTTCACTTATGAAAATCTATGTGATATTTGCAGAATGGACAAACTGAAAAAAAAAAAAAAAAAACAACAGTAAAATATCCTTAAACAGATTGGAATGGGTTCAAAGTTTTATATTTACATGATTGGCCCCACAAAACAATTAACTGACTTTTTCAGGTTTACAAGAGTTAAATGTTAGAGTTTGATGCTAAAATTACAGATGTTAAATATGTGTTTTTGGAATTTTGCTAAAAGTTTGGTAAATATATATGTGGTATAGTCAAATATTTATTGTTAGTATAAAGTTTAACTATTTTAAGAATAATTGGAAATGTAATATTTAAAGACAAAGTATTGATTCAGGGAGAAATCTGATCGCCAGTTAATGGGGTGAGGAAGGAAATATGTATTGAAAAGTGTTAGTATTG
Source organism: Discoglossus pictus (assembly GCA_027410445.1). Classification (NCBI taxonomy): domain Eukaryota; kingdom Metazoa; phylum Chordata; class Amphibia; order Anura; family Alytidae; genus Discoglossus; species Discoglossus pictus. Next base: position 269,340 of record JAPZIH010000758.1, read on the forward strand.
TTAACAAAATGTTGAACGAATGTTTCATATACAAGTTGCATGTTACAAAGTTTAATGTTTAGGAAATATAAGTTGAAAGTTAAAAAAAAAAAAGTAAAAAAAAATAATGTGTTTTTATTTAAAAAAAAAAAAAAAAGGACAAATGTAGGTGAATCATTTTGTGTTGCAAACAAATTTCACAACATTTAAATTTTATTGACCGTTTTTTTTTGACGGGCAAATCGCTAGTATATATATATATATAATGATGTATTATGTGTAATGTGCAGTGTGTATACATATATATATATATATATATATATATATATATATATATAAAATGATGTATTGTGTGTGTGTGTGTGTGAGGTGTGTGTGTAATGTGCAGTGTGTATACATATATATGTATATATAATGATGTATTGTGTGTGTGTGTGAGGTGTGTGTGTAATGTGCAGTGTGTATACATATATATATATATATATATATATAATGATGTATTGTGTGTGTGTGTGAGGTGTGTGTGTAATGTGCAGTGTGTATACATATATATATATATATATATATATATATATATATATATATATATAATGATGTATTGTGCGTGTGTGAGGTGTGTGTGTGTAATGTGCAGAGTGTATACATATATATATATATATATATATATATATATAATGATGTATTGTGTGTGTGTGTGAGGTGTGTGTGTAATGTGCAGAGTGTATACATATATATATATATATATATATATATATATATATAATGATGTATTGTGTGTGTGAGGTGTGTGTAATGTACATAGTGTATACATATATATATATATATATATATATATATATATATATATATAATGATGTATTGTGTGTGTGTGTGAGGTGTGTGTGTAATGTGCAGAGTGTATACATATAACACATATATAGTTGTGAGCGTATGGGCCGTTGCTCACGCTTGCAGCCCTCGCTGCCCTTGCCCGCAGTCAGTTGCTGGCATGGAGCGCCGAAGGAGCCGCGGCCCTCGCGGGCCTCAGTTCCCGACACTTGATTTGCATAGACACAACTTTACAGAAGAGCTCCTCGGCCATGATGCTCGGGCGCTGCTCTATCACATATCCCGGGTCCTCCTGGCTGTATGCTCCCCCCTAATCCTCTTTCCGGGGGTCCCACCAGCACACGGCCCGCACCTCACACACGTCTCCCTGGCAGCCACACAAATGAATGAGATGGCGGAGTCCAGCACCAGGCACCTGTTAATAAAACTTCCAGACGGCGACCTACGGATATTCCGCTAAGACGCATACCACACATTACCCGCCATTTTAAGCTAATGCGGAAGTACCCAACTTCACTAACGGTTTCGGCTCGCGCACGCACACTATTACACTGCACACGTTCATCACGCTTACACAGCACCTCCACACCACTAATGCTGCAGCAACATCAACACAGATTGCCAGCTCTTCAACACAATGCTTCAAAATACGTAAAGTTGATTAATTTATTAATGTATTATATATTTCATTATTATACACCAAACAGCATTAGCTCACTTACAATTTCATTGCCTTCATTTTTTGACGGGCAAGTCGCTAGTACAATATAATACAAATACATACAATACAATACACCCCTATCTAATATACAATACATTCTATCTATATAATATACATCCCCCAATCTATTTAAATAAATACCATAATCTAATATACATCCTATTTATATAATATGCATCCCCAATCTATCTAAATAAATACCACAATCTAATATACAATGCATGCTATGCTATCTATATAAAACACATACCCCTAGCTAAAATACAATAAATGCTAGCTATATAGAAAAATCCCACTCTGATTGGATAATGCACCTGTCAATCTTTATTTAAACCAATCACAAGGCGCAGATGCTTTCAGCCAATCACAATGGAATACACTCCCACAGGGTGATTGGTTGGAGCATCTGCGCATTCTGATTGGTTGCACTGACAACAGTCAATCACAATGGAATACACCCCCACGTACTGATTGGTGAAGGATTTGCGCATTCTCATTGGCTATTGTTAATGTCAATCAATATTACAGCCAATGGGAAGGTGCAGATGTCTTCACCAATCAGTATGTGGGGGTACATTCCATTGTGATTGGCTGATGGCAATAAAGCATTCGGATTGGTTCAAATAAAGATTGACAGGTGCGTTATCCAATCAGCGTGGATTTTGAGGTGTATCCCTTTCTCATTGGTTCACAATTGGCGTCTTCTCATTGGCTGAATTTGCTAGACAGCGTTTTCAGCCAATCAGAAGCCGCCATTGCCAATTTTATTCTGGAACACTCCGTAGGAAGCTCATAAGCGTCGGAGACATCCGCCAGGGCGGATGTGTGCCGTTTTTTTTTTTTTTTTTTTACTGTGTGGATGCTTCCAGGGCCCATCTGGGGCAGAACACGAGGAGGCTGGAGACATCGCGGGGAGGTAAGTACAATGTAGATTGTGTTTATTTCACTTTGTTTTATGTTTATGTATGTGTGCTAATGTAATGTTTTTTTTTAACAGGGGCAGCGCCGCAGAAGCAAAGATGGACGTGACATGCTGGGACGTGACATGCTGGAAGGGGACATTCTGGAAAGGTGAGTATAATATTTGGAATATTTAGAATGTTTAGTTATTTTATGTAAAGGTGTTGTATTAATTTTTTTAATCTTATTTACCCTAGGTTGGTGATCTGAAGAAACATCTCAAAGGTAAGTGGTCTTAATTATTTTATTGTAGCTAACAATTAGGGTTGCTATATAGAGATAGCATGTACTGTATATTAGATAGATAGGGTGATGTATATTATATAGATAGTATTTATTGTATATTAGATATATAGAGGGATGTATATAACATAGATAGTATTGTATATTAGATAGTGGGATGTATATTACATAGTGGGATGTATATTACATAGTGGGATGTATATTAGATAGGGGGATGTATATTAAATATTTGGGATGTATATTAGATAGGAGGATGTATATTAGACAGGGGTGTATTGTATTGTATTTAATTGTATTGTATTGTATTTAATTGTATTGTATCGTACGTATTATATACTCATTCCTTTTCAGGTGTGTAATTTTAGTTGATATTTAATGTTTTATTGGGGGGGTATAGTGCAGTGTAGTGTTTATACGTAGTGTCATGATGGTCCTTGAGGACTGTCATGGCACTTATGTGGTTAATGCTGTGTTGTAACAGGCCCATAATGATCATAATATACACTTATGGGACTGCTGGGGTTAAATAGAGGCTTATGAGGGTCTGGATAGACCCCCATAAGTGACCGGGTTAAAATGGTGTAGTGCTTACACTTTGGGTCATGAGGGTCCTGGATGACCCTCATGTCACTTATAGTTTTTTTACATGCTTTCATTAGTGTGTTAGAGGGGTCTATATAGTTGAGGCACACAGTACACTCACACTTTTGGCAAACAGCATTTCAACACTTTCTTTTATTGACCGTCATTTTTTGACGGGCAAGTCGCTAGTCATATATATAAAGAGTGAGAGAGAGACACTTTGGAGGCTGCAACATAAGTCAGTTATGTGCCAAAGTACTATTTTATAAAACACTAACTGCCACAGACTTCAAGTGCATGTGATAGGGTCATGGAATTTAAAGACAGAGAGGGAGTGTTCTATATAAAATAGTAGCACATAACTGCCACAGACTTCCAGTGCATGTGTTAGGGTCAAACATATTTATGGAATTTAAGGCTGCCTGACATAAACCTATCCTCATGCTAAAATAACCAAACTGCACAGATCAGATGGCCATTTTGCTTCTTATGTGGAGTAAACAATGTTTATCTATGTTAAACAAAATAAACACATTCATTAGGCAGCTATTACCACCAATCAACTTTAGGGGGGGGGGGGGAACAAAACAGATCTGCATTAAATTGCAACTAGTTTAATTAAACAACACATATCACATGTATAACAATGCATATTACTTCATACATGCATTCAGTAATTCCCTGTTCACAGTATGATCCTTTCTTGAATAACAGTGCAATTTGTTACTCAAAGAGACAATGTTTATTTTTAAACATACAAGTACAATATTTTTATGGAGAATGATAGACTTAGTATGTGTTACTTTTCATTGCTGCTCTCTGCCAAATTGTCTCCAGGTGATTTGATAGGTAATGAGCATGCTCAGTAGAGACTTGTGCCACAGACACATCTTGAGAACTAAATCATGGCAGTGTGCCTTTTTTAGTTATCAATGGAGGGAAGGGTGAACTAGGAGAAGCCAAGAGTCTTTGCTAGATAATAGGATAAGATGTAAACTGTCACCCCAACCCCTCCTCCATTCAGTCCCAGAAGCATGAAGTTGCTAGTGGAACATGACTTAATAAGATTATTCTCCTGCTCAATATCTTCCTTATACTATATTAATGATCATGTCCCTGTATCTTTTATTAATTATTCAAATATAAACACCCCTAGTTTTAAATTATCTGTTGAAAGCGCTTTCACAAATAGTTTTGTGATAAATTCCACAATATGACTGCCCTTACTTTCTTTTTTTATCTCATTTCTTTTGATCTAGCCAACTATACATTTCTTGAATTGGCATATTCAATAGATAGAGTAGTCTAACCTTATGTTGACCATAGGTGTTGTTAGATAAAAATAAAATCTGAAAAGCACATTATCTATTAAAAATAAACCTAAATTGGCTGGATGCTTCATAATGCATGTTATGATTCTTCTCTGAACCTTCTGTAGCTCTACATAGTACTTTTTAGATATGGTGCTGTAAGCAATACTCTGTGCTCCGGATGGCGTCTTTGCTATGATGTATATCATGGAAAATGTATTACCAAAGAAGCTGATTGGTGCTTATCTCCTGAAGTTTTAGTATTGTTTTTTTTTTTTCTTGGGGACCAATGTGGATCCATTCTAATTGAATTGTTAGTTGCATTACTTTGCATTGTACTGCAGCGCATAGCACCACTAAAGCATTTTCTGCCCTACATCACGCAGTCACACTCCACACACTTTGTCTATAACATTGTCTTGTGTTTCTACCATACCTCTGATAGGTTTATTACAATTATCTAAAGGGAACGATAAACATATACATTTTTGTGTCTGTATGTATAAATAAAATAAAGGGAAATTCACAGATCTAAATGAAAGTAGACACTTTTAAAAATGCTTTGTTCCATTTTCTGCTGTGTTATAGACAGATAATGGGTTAATTCCTTAAAAACAGCATGAGTGGGAGATCTGAACACTTATTATCATCCCGTTAGTAGGCCCTCCCTTCCCATTACCGTTTGGTGTGGTATTTTGTGCAGCAAT
>JAPZIH010000759.1:0-67500 GCA_027410445.1 Discoglossus pictus
ATGTTTATATGTGTTTGGGTATGTTTTTTTTTTGTTTGTTGAGTATTATATATATATGTATGGATATGTATATGGATATATGTGTGTGTATATTGATATTTATATATATATATGTATATATATATATATATGTGTATATGGTTATATATATATATATATATATATGTATATATATATATATATATGTGTATATGGTTATATATATATATATATATATATATATATATGTATATATATATATATATATATATATATATATATGTGTATATGGTTATATATATATATATATATATATATATATATATATATATATATATATGTGTGTGCATATGGTTATGTGTGTATGTATATATATATATATATATATATATATATATATATGTGCATGTGGATGTATGTATGCATATGTGGATATATATATATATATATATATATATATATATATATATATATATATATATATATATATGTATGTATTTGGACATATATATGGATGTATATATGCAGATGTAGGTGTATTGGTTATGTATGGGTATTGTGTGGTTTATGTGCTTTGTGCATATTTGTATATGTGTATTGTGTTTATGTTGTATGGGTATATATGTTTGTGTATTGTATATATTTATGTGTATAGATTATGTGGGGTAGTCAGAGTGCACATTATCATATTAGTGAAGGCTGTGTGTACCATTTTGCTGTGTGCTGGGATTCGTTGTGATGTCACCAGGCCTTCCTGCCCTCTCAGGCTGCCATGCTGTCTGGGAGCTGCAGTGTAGGTAAGCAGCACTTGGTCACATTAATAGCAACATTCTCTGTCAATATGATAGTCAAGTCTATGGGACTTCTGTTATATTTATTGACATATTCTGTATACTGCTGTTTTCATCCGCAATAAATCTATTTCATATTATTATCTACGAGTCTGAGGACGTTGTGTGATTATTTAATACTTAATATAATTTTCCCTTGCGTTATTTGTACAATAGTGTGTTCATAACTGGAGTTACGGGGGGCAGATAGGACTTTTAATTCTGGCGGTGGCAGTTGGCTTCTCCAATTGCGGGCTAAGGGGTTGAACGCCAGGGGATTTTGGGGCGATTTATAGTGAGATTAGACTGTATCAGTTGCGGTCTGGAACGATCATATGATTTGCGGTTGTTCTTGCTGCAACTGCACCGGGTACAGCGCTTAGTGCTGTGCCTTAAGGATTGTCAGTGGTCTACCCTTATGGAACTGCCTGGCATATTGGGGCCATAAGCCTATATATCAGGTTACCAGGGGCTGTCTTAAGGGGGGGAGGAGGGCAGAGAGGCCTTAGGAAGTTATAGGACAATTCCTCCCCATAGTGTCCTCCTTAGACGGGTTGGTGCCCAGGTTGTTTAGTGACATTGCACGGTTATTATACTTTACCGCCTTGACATCGGGGTATTGGGGCTGTTTATAAACAGTCTACTTTATAGAGGTCTAGATGAGGTGTGACCATATCAAGGGATAGTGGGGAGTTTGGCGTCTGATGGCTTAGGCATAGCAAGTATTTGTTGTGAAGGTTCCTGCCAGGTATGTTTGATAATAGTTATGTTATTGTGCTGTTGGTCGCAGCTTGGAATCGTTGTCTGGACTGAGTTCCCTTCATAAGGCGGTCCACCGGGAGGTTAGTTATATGGGGTAAATCTATTTGCCTGTACTCGTTCTCCTTGGTATCATTTTCATCTCGGCTTTCTTGCGGGGTCATTCCTGCATGTTCCTGGCAGGGTTGTGCTTGTGGTTCTAGGGAACGTTAGGTGTATATGCCTCCCGGTATGCTGGGAGGCTTTGCCATTTTATCGCATCACGGTTCTGTGCCGTAGGTTACTCACTTCCCATTCATCATTTCTATCGTCGTGTGTTCCATTGATCGGGTAGACAGTTCTCATACCACTAATTTCAGGTTTGTAGTGGGATTTGGAAGGAGGCCGGGTGGCATTCCAGCAGAATTATCCCTTTTTGGGTATGTCGTATACTCCTCCACGGTTTACTCTTATGCCTTATCTGCTATGGTCTTGGGTGGTTATATTGACTCCTGAAGGTGGGTCTAGGGTAGGTGTTTGGTCAATTCCAAGTGATAGCAGAGGTGTTTGCGTCTAATATTATAGACATAGGTGCTCTAGGCTACCAATGTTAAAGGTGGACACGTGTTTTATATGTAAATTTTGTCTCGGGCGTTTTCTGCACAGGCATGTTCTTCCATAGTGTTGGCAGGGTAGCTGATGGATTAGATCCGCTGGTAGCAGTTTTCCATATACAGTGGTGGTTTGGCTCGGGTGGTCCTCTTTTGTCCTGCTGTGGAGGGTCCTGCTTAGTGGTATCCTATCTTGAGGTTTTCGTCCTGGTACGTCTTATAATCCTCTGCAGTTTGTATGACGCTCCAACGGTCGTGAGCAGGTATTATACATCCTTTGACTGGTAAGACGAGTGGTCAGCAAGGGCATGCCCAGATTGATGCTATGCCCTAGCTCTTTTCAAATCTGGCTGTAACGGCATCTGGGGACCTGCGTCGGGCCCCTGGTCTGTCTGGTTAGAGGTAGTGTAGGTTATGCAGCAAGATGCAAGATTGTAAACCATGATTGCGCCATTTGGTGGGTAGCGGTGTGCGTGTTCAGTGGGTCTATCACATGTTTTTTTTGTTGTATGTTAATGGAGATATGTATAAGGGATTGTCAGATTTTGTCTCGGATAAAAAAAAAAAAAAAGTCTTAGGGGTCGTGCTGGCGGGGCGCTAACGCTTGGTATCTGGTAATAGTCATAAAGCAGAGGGTATTATATGCTTTTCCAGGTGAGTACCAGGATATTACTAACTCTTTGTACCGGGATCGGCAACGTGCGGACTGAGGAGTATATATGGGTTATTACAGAGGTGTTTTTTTGGTGTATATGCAACAAGGGCTGTCACTCCTGTCATTACCTGCAGATATATATCGCTTTGATCATTTATTAACTTTATTAACTTTTATTTGTAACGCGCCAACATATTCCGTAGCGCAATACAGGCTATAAAAACAAGGGAAAATACAGCATTAACAACCTTCCAAAAATGGAGGACCCTGTTTTGATCATTCAGGGTGGTATCATAAGCTATTGTGATGGGTATGTGCTGTAAGGTATTTGGCTTCGTAGATCTTTCTAGTGTTATACACGGCTGGTTGGCAGTGGATCAAAGGGCAGTAATTAGAGTATGCAGTGATTGCGGTGGTGGTGCAGGCTGTTTCTCAGTATGTAGTTGCTTGTTCAGGACTACGTTGTTGAAAACCCTGTGCTCAGTACGGACAGAGGAGCATATAGTGTTATGAAGATACCAGGTCAAAAAGACAGGATGGAGGACGGTTCCTTCTCAGGTGCGAGCCTCAGACTGCAGGCCAGGGTGGGAGGTTGGACAGTTTGGACACTGGATACGCTATCCGTAGGCTCAGAGGAGGAGTCCCCCAAAGGTGTGGGGGGGGGGGGCAAGTAGCAGTGTGGCCCATCGGAAATCAAGCTGGGTTAATGGGTCCTGACAAAGGAATGGATGGAGAGAGCAAGTGGTAAAGGTGAACAGGAGGTATGGCAATGGGACGCAGGCGACTGGTAGCCTTTTCCTAAGGGCCGGAGATACCACTGTTCGGGAAGGTGGTCTGTGAGAAGTGCAAAGCCTTGCGGGCTGTGCAGCCATCTCTCCTTCCCGCTGGTGTGCCGGTAGTGAGAGGTTGGTTGGTATACAGGCAAGGTGGGGCGACCTCAGGTGCCTGGTCTAGGGATCCAAAGGGTGATCATATGACCATATGGCTGGATACTACGGTTCTGGAAAGAGGTCTGTGACAAGTCGGAATCCGTGCGGTTCTGCGCGGCCATCTCTTTTCCGCTGGTCGGATGGTAGCAAGAGTTTGGTTGGTAAACAGACAAGGTATGTCGACCTCAGGTGACTGGTCTGGCGATCCAGGGTGATCTAGTGACCATTTGGCCGCGACAGTCCAAGTTGAGCAGGCGGGGAAAGGAGGTACCGACAGTGTGACGGGCACACTGATTGCTCCCCCTTCCTGGATTACGGCTCTCTTGGTCCAAACAATCGTGAGGTTGGTTTGCATCTTTCCTTGTTGAAATAGGATTGGTTCTCATGAGTATGATTCTACAACGTTGGAGATTGCCAGCAGCATTTGGGCATATTCCGCATTGGAACTTGCTGCCCACTCGCTTGGTGCAGAAGCAGCCACCGTGACAGCCCTACGGGCTTTTGGAGAATGTGGTCTTGAGAATTGGAAGGTAGCATGCGGTAATAGCATGGGCTATTATTAAATCAGACCATGTGGGCGAGTGGCCTTGGTTGTCGCTCTTAGCCCAGAGCTGGGCGTTGTCCCGGCGCAGATGGATCATGAGCAGGTATGGAGCGTGGAATACTGTTTTAGGAGGGTATGAGCCTGACCATGGTGTTTTTGGGTGGGGGTAGTCGAATCCGCAAAAGGTATTATGCGGCCTTCTCCGTGGTGGGTGGTGAGGGGAGTCGCCGGGACAGTGGGAAAATGGGGGAGATCCTACCCTACGGTGGTACGGATGTTCCAACACGGTAGGCCCTGGATGAGGCTTCAGGGCGTAGGGTGTACTGTCTCTGTCCAGGCTCCTCCCCTCTGGTTATGTTTATTTATTTATCGTTCTAGTTATTACGCCATGTTGTGTTTACCAATAAACGCTGTGGCCAGTTATCTCCCAAGAAGTGGTCTGTGTCTAATTTTATATTCAATGGGTGATGGGGTATAAATTCTTATATGCACATACCAACTGGGCCTTGCTTAGGTCATGAAGGGCCCGTAGGCCACCTCAGGCTTGCCTGGGGTTGGAAGGAGGGACCACCTGACCTGGCAGGACCTGGGAGGGGCAGGAGGTGGCTAGCTGGGGGAGGTGGAGCCATTATAGGCTTTTGGCGCCAATTTCCACCAGTTTGCCCCCAGCTAGCCATGAGATCAGATGCCCACCCACCCATCCCTAAAGTATTGTTGTTAAAGTGATGTATATGTTATAAATAAGCACTAAGTCAAATAGCACAAGCACTTTAAGATAAGAATTTTTGAATAACACAACTTGAATCATAATGCACTTTAAGTAACAGAATTCCGAATTAACATAAATAAACAGGATAAAAGATTAACACAAAAGAAACGCAAAGGCACTTAAAACATATACTCCAGTGAAGTGCTGTATGAATAAACAAAACTATACAACAGACAAAAGGATTATAAAACCTTATCTTAATCTTATGTAAAAAAATTAATCTTATGTAAATTAAAATCCAGTGTACCTGATAAGGATTTGACTAAGGAAACATAACCAAAAAAACACAAATACAATTGAATTGAAAAACTAAATCTTTTATTGACTTGAGCATAATAAAGTAATTAAATAAAAAAGCTGTGATCAAAGCAAAGAATATAATAACCACAAAAATAAAACTTAAATAAACCTCTAATTTGCTGGACGTCAAAAAACCCAAAGGATTAAACACCTTGGGCCTCATTCTATTAACGGCCGTAGGAGATGCGGGGCCGCAAGGACCGGCCGCAAGCTATTTGGCTATTCTATTCCCTTCCAGCCGGGGATTCCGGCAGGCTTGCGGCCGGCGCCTTGCTATCCCTTGCGGCCGCACGCGCCGGAGGAAAGCCTTTGATCTTAAACGGCCGCAAGAAAGCACTGGTTGCTATTCAATTGCTACGGGAACCCTCTCTGCAAGGCTAAAACCGAGCCGCAGCTTACTTGCAGAAAAAAGGTCCCGCAGGCACACAATTAAGCACATAACAAAGACATAATAAAGCCATCCTGCACTCTTATAACACTATAAAGTGATTGTAGGTGTTAGCATTAATAGCACACCATTCCCCTACACTCAAATCCGTAAATATATATTTTTTTAATTTATGTCCCATATCCATGTAAAAAGTCCAGAGGGCTTGGAGCACCTCAGACCCGCCCATGCTGCGGCCGGAAAATAAACAGTTAATGTAATCTCGGATTTGGGCTGATGTGCAAGCTTGAGAGGGGGTTGCTATTAATTCTCATGTCCCCCATGATGATCCCTAGCATTTACAGAGCTTTACAGTGCTGTCTTGAATTTATTTTTGGATTTAAAGATTTCTGATCCTATGGCCGATTGCAAGATATACGGCCGGCCGTAAGGGGATAGCCTTGCGGCGCCGTATAATTGAATTGCAAGGTAACGGGAGCCCCGCAAGGAATCGCAGCTTTGCGGCCGATTTACGGACGATAATAGAATGAGCCAGTTTAATAGGATCTGATAACGTGATTAATTAAAAGAAGAATATATCACATATATAGTTCTCAGCAATACAGGTCATTGCTAACCCTTGCAGGCTCGCAAAGCGAGGGCCGCAGTTGCTGGCCAGGAGCGCGAAGGTGCTCCTAGCGCTTGTTTTTCAAAGCGGGACTTTGAAAAAAAACACAAAATACGCAATGAATAAATACAGACTTACCTGCCTTACAATTTTATTGCCGTCATTTAACGGGCAAGTCGCTAGTATAATATAAATATATATATTGTTTTGTTGACTATGACCAGAACTGCATGTGGCTGCCAATGTTGTAATGTAGACTGGCATATTATTCATGCCAAGATTGCTGGCATTGCTCAAATTTTTATATGTTATGATTTAATATAAAACAATATGAACATTTTATCACTGACCTGAACATTGGATCCATTGGTATCTTCTCTTTACAATCCCCACACACTCAGATCTCTGCACTTTCCTTTACAGTGCTTGTTCCAGTGGCCATCTGCTGTGTACCCCAGACCAAACCTGTCGTCTTGATGTTGGTTGGGGGCCCTGTTGTGACTGGACACCTTGCTCTCAAAGTTGTGGAAAAGGGACCCAGACTAGAATCAGAGAATGTGACAGCCCCTCACCCCAGAATGGAGGCCATTACTGCCTGGGAGACAGTCAGCAGCAGCAGAGTGACTGCCAGGGTGTGGATTGTAACGGTAAGGGGATAGTTAATGAAAAATGCAGTCAGAGGTCATTATTCTATGGCACTAATGCCTGAAGGATGAGGGGCCAGAGCAGCAAACTAGGCATGTATCGCAATGTATTAGGTGCAATGAAGGTTATTTAATAACCATGGCATATAATGTAGGCGGATTGATATGAATATATGGAACATGAATCAATGGTGGGAGGGGTAAAAAATGGGGAGCATGATTTAACTCATGATGTAAATGGGGTAATGATGTATGAGATAAGTTTGATAAGATTATATGAATGGTTGCCTACCTCTGCCTAACTATAACATTCAGGTGGCTCCAATAACCAACGTATAGACATACCATATAATCACATATATAGTTGTGAGCATACGAGCCGTTGCTCACGCTTGCAGGCTCACGCAGCGAGCCCGCAAGAACTGCATCCCTCGCATTTCTTAATTTCTTGATTTTCTTAATTTAGTCACAATAGCCATGGCATCATTGTATCTTTCTCGCATACTGCAAGGAGATCCTTGTAAAGAGGAAGGCAAAATGATTGCTCTTCCAGCTGGGATGTCTCTGTTGGTAGCCAATTCAGCGACATATTTAGTGATGTCCCGAACAGTTCGCCGGAGAAATATTTGCATCGATTTTCGCATGTTCGCAACGAACGGCGAACACATGCGCTTTTCGGTCCGCCCCCTATTCTTTATCATTGAGGAAACTTTGACCCTGCACCTTACAGTCAGCAGACACATTCCAGCCAATCAGCAGCATACACTCCCTTCCAGGGTCTTCCATCTGAAGGACAGCCTCCATTTTAGAATCATTCTGAAGCTACATTCGTTGAGAGAGGACATATATTCTACCTGCTGCTGATTTAATGGGGAAATAGATAGCCAGGCTGTGTATTTAGCTTTCACTACACACCTGAAGGACTCCTTTGATATCTGCTGCAAGGACAGCAACCCAAAAAGCCCTTTTTAGGGCTAGAACATCATTTATTTTATTTTATTATTTTTTTCTGTGTAATCTAATTGCATATGCCTGCCTGCTAGCGTGTGTGTGAGGCCTATTGCATCTACTCTGCCAACTTTTGCCAGTGCACAGTGACACTCATATCTGGTGCAACCGTAGTGTTTTTGACTGTAATCGATTGAAAATCAGTTGCCTGCCTACAGGCGTGTGTGTGAGGCCTATTGTATCTACTCTACCAACTTTTGCCAGTGCACAGTGATACGTCATATCTGGTGCAACCGTAGTGTACAGTGACATAAAACAACACTTTTTTGACTGTAATACATTGAATATCAGTTGCCTGTCTACAGGCGTGTGTGTGAGGCCTATTGCATCTACTTTGCCAACTTTTGCCAGTGCACAGTGATACGTCATATCTGGTGCAACCGTAGTGTACAGTGACATAAAACAACACTTTTTGACTGTAATAGACTGAATATCAGTTGCCTGCCTACAGGCGTGTGTGTGAGGCCTACAGCGCCTACTCTGCCAACTTTAGCCAGTGCACAGTGACACTCATATCTGGTGTCACAGTAGCTTGTACGCATAGTACCACTAATCGTAAAAAAAAACACAGGCAGAGGCAGGCCACCCCGCAGGGGCCGTCGTGGTAGTGGTGCTGTGATTCCCTTTGGCCGTAGAATAGTGCCCAGTTTTCAGAGGCAATGTATCCTGAACTTGAAAAGTTCTGAGGACATGGTTGACTGGCTAACACAGGACACCCAATCTTCTACAGCTTCCACTCGGAACCATCCTCCTTCAGCTTAGCTTCGGGCACCTCTCCAGTTACCACTCGCCCGCCTGCTGCCACCACCAACACTAGCACCACAGCCGCTTCACTTGATCCGTCAGCAGAGTTATTTACACATCCGTTGGAAGAAATGAGTGATGCACAAACATTAGTGCCAGATGATGTAGATAACAGGGATATGTCCCAGTCAGGCAACATTACACACATGGACGTACGGACTGATGATGATGATGATGATGTTGTACCCGGTACTGCTTCCTTTGTTGAGTTGTCAGATACAAGTGAAGCGGTTGATGATGACGATGCGTCCGTGGATGTCACGTGGGTGCCCGCTATAAGAGAAGAAGAACAGGAGGAAAGTTCAGATGGGGAGACAGAGTGGAGGAGGAGACGAATTGGAAGCAGCGAGAGGTCGTCGAAAGTAGCTAGTGGCACAGTCAGACAGCATGCATCGGCACCCGGGGTCAGCCAGACAGCACGCCAGTCAACGCATGCTGTTGCCACCACCAGAATGCCGTCATTGCAGAGCTCAGCAGTGTGGCAATTTTTTTGTGTGTCTGCCTGTGACAACAGGGATGCCATTTGCAACCTGTGCGAAAAGAAACAGTCGTGGGAAGTCCAACACCCACCTAGGTACAACTTCTTTGCGAAGGCACATGATGTCACATCACAAACGCCTATGGGATCAACACATGAGTACAAGCAGCACACAAAGTCAAAGCCGCCATCCTCCTCCTGGTCCAGCATCTTCAGCCACGTCAACCACTGCTGCCCTGCTTGCCCCATCTCAACCATCCGCCACTCCGTGTCTCACCCTGAGCAGTCCCTGCTCATCTGCCCACAGTCAGGTGTCTGTCAAGGACATGTTTGAGCGTAAGAAGCCAATGTCACAAAGTCACCCCCTTACCCGGCAACTGGCTTGTCTGAACTCTTAGCCCATCAGCTTTTACCATACAAGCTGGTGGAGTCTGAGGCGTTCAAAAAATTTTTAGCTATTGGGACACCGCAGTGGAAGGTACCCGGCCGAAATTTCTTTGCACAAAAGGCAATCCCCAACCTGTACTCGATTGTGCAAAAGGAAGTAATGGCATCTCTGGCACACAGTGTTGGGGCAAGGGTCCACCTGACCACGGATACTTGGTCTGCAAAGCATGGTCAGGGCAGGTATATCACCTACACTGCGCATTGGGTAGACCTGGTGACGGCTGCCAAGCATGGAATACGTGTCTCTGCAGAGGAGTTGGTGACACCGCCACGACTTGCAGGCAGGCCTGCTGCCACCTCCTCTACACCTCCTACTCCATCCTCTTCCATAACTTCCTCGGCTGAGTCCTCTTCTGCTGCTGCTATGTCTTGCTCCACATCAACGGCACCCCCCAGCTCCACAGGTACTATTCCACATCCCGGATACGGCAGTGTCACGCCGTCTTGGGGTTGACTTCCCTGAAAGCAGAGAGTCACACCGGACCAGCACACCTGTCCGCCCTGAACGCACAGGTGGATCAGTGGCTTACTCCGCACCAACTGGAGATCGGCAAAGTGGTTTGTGACAACGGAAGAAATTTGTTGGCAGCATTGAATTTGGGCAAGTTGACGCACATGGCACATGTGTGTAATCTGATTGTACAACGCTTTGTGCATAAGCACCCAGGATTACAGGACATCCTGAAGCAGGCCAGGAAGGTGTGTGCCCATTTCAGGCGTTCCTACACGGCCATGGTGCACTTTACAGATATCCAGCGGCGAAACAACATGCCAGTGAGGCGCTTAATTTTAGACATCCCGACATGTTGGAATTCAACACTCCTAATGTTCGACCGCCTGCTCCAACAAGAAAAGGCAGTTAACGAGTATTTGTATGACCGGGGTGCTAGGACAGCCTCTGCAGAGCTGGGGATTTTTTTGCCATGTTACTGGACGCTCATGCCCAATGTCTGTAGGCTTATGCGTCCTTTTGAGGAGGTGACAAACCTGGTCAGTCGCACCCAGGGCACCATCAGCGACATTATACCATTTGTTTTCTTCCTGGAGCGTGCCCTGCGAAGAATGCTGGATCAGGCCGTAAATGAGCTTGAAGAGGTAGAGGCAGAGTTGTGGTCACCATCACTGCCAGAAACAGCCTTATCAGCATCGCTTGCTGGACCTGTGGCAACGCTGGAAGAGGATTGTGAGGAAGAGGAGTCAGAGGAGGAATGTGGCTTTGAGAAGTAGGAGGAAGACCAACCACAACAGGCATCGCAGGGTGCTCGTTGTCACCTATCTGGTACCCGTGTTGTTGTACGTGGGTGGGGGGAAGAACATACCTTCAGTGAGATCACTGAGGACGAGGAACGGGACATGACTAGCTCGGGATCCAACCTTGTGCAAATGGGGTCTTTCATGCTGTCGTGCCTGTTGAGGGACCCTCGTATAAAAAGGATGAACGAGAATGACCTGTACTGGGTGTCCACGCTACTAGACCCCCGGTATAAGCAGAAAGTGCCTGAAATGTTACCGAATTACCACAAGTCGGAAAGGATGCAGCACTTCCAAAATAAATTAAAGTATGCTTTACACAGCGTTTAAGGGTGATGTCACAGCACAAAGGCAATCTAACAGCGGAAGAGGTCAACATAATCCTCCTCCTCCCACGACCACGCAGGCAAGGAGAGGACTCTTTACAGACGTGTTGTTGATGGAGGACATGCAGAGCTTTTTAAGTCCTATGCATAGCCACAGCCCTTCGGGGTCCACCCTCAGAGAACGACTCGTCCGTCAGGTAACAGACTACCTCGCCATAACTACAGATATCGACACTATGAGGAGCGATGAACCCCTTGACTACTGGGTGTGCATGCTTGCCATGTGGCCTGAGCTATCCCAATTTGCCATAGAACTTCTGTCCTGCCCCGCTTCAAGTGTCCTGTCAGAAAGGACCTTAAGTGCAGCAGGAGGTTTTGTCACTGATAAGAGAAGTCGCCTAGGTCAAAAAAGTCTAGATTACGTCACCTTTATTAAGATGAATGAGGGATGGATCCCAAAGGGACTGACAGTGGGCGATACATTCGATTAAAAAAGGCCTGATAGATGAGCTGCCTTGAGCTAATAATGGTCCACACACTGCAGTATTTTATCCCTGAATGCCGGATGACTTGCGTGACTTATCCGCCACCAACTAAGGTTCAAGACGCAATGTTTTAGGGCACTTTCTGCCTGGCAAACTAACATCAATTTTTCTGGTCGCTGCAACAATACCTAATTTTTGCATTTAAATTATTTTATTTTAGAAGGCGTACAGCATGTAATGAAAAATAAAGCATTTTTGAACAGTCTTGCATAACAGTTGTGCAAAAATACACATTTACAATAAAGACATTTTGTGAAAGTTAGCTGGCTATTCCTTCTTATTTTTACTTTTTCGGTTAATCATTTTTCTTATTTTTTACTGTGATTGCAATTTAAGAGATACCTAAAACATGGTAAAACAGACAATAGTAAAGAGTATATCTGCAGGAAACACCAAAGTCCTATTAGCTATCATCCCTCCAGCAGTATTAGCTTATTATTTACAATATCTAACCTGGGCAATCACCCTTGGGTTACCCTAGGGCAAGCTTCCGTAAGCGACCTCTCCTTTCCTGGGATGATTTTGCTGCCGGTTGCTTCTGAAGGGTCTCCAGGGCTCCCCCACTCTGGTCCTTCCCCCAGTGTCGCTTCAACCCGTAACAAATGTTTTATATTTGTAAAGCGACCCAATGATCCCCCTTGATAGAGGTTTATCTTTACAAATTTTGGAGAACCAATTTAAGACCGGTGTCCCCTGTTTCTGGGTCAGGGAGTGTGTGAAATGCCTCAGCCTACAGTAAATGTAATGTTCTGACAGCGGTAGCTCATGCTTGTCCCTCAGTTCCTCATAGCTGAGCATCTGGCCTTTTACTAACCAGTCTCCCAGTCTATCTAGTTTCCTTGACCTCCACCAGTGTTGTGATGTTGTGCTCATGTGTTTCGGGGCCTGAGGGTGGTCAAGAATTGGGGTCATTTGGGTGGATCCAGGGAACAAACCCGTGGGTTTCTTGGTCCATTTCCAGTATGATAGTGAGTGTCTGATTAGGGGGTTTGGCAAGTTTTTAAGGCTCTGAGGCAATTCTGATAGCCAAGCCACCTTGTCCCAGGTTAAGGGCCTTAAAGTGTGGTTCTCTAAATACACACAGGCCGGTTGATGACATATAGAATGTGCTATTGGGAGGAAAGATAGGTGATGTAACAGGTATTAAACTGATAGGAATAAATAGTACAACTTAATACACCACTCCTATCTGGTGGCACATTACATTGCACGCGCAGTGCCCCAAATTCGAAGTAGGAGGTCCGACCAGGCATCTTTTTCCATCTCCCTGTTCCAAAAATCCATGCCATATACACGTCCCCTAATAGTGGACGTAACAGGGATTAAACTGATAGTAATAGTACTACTTAACAGTACACACCTTATAATAACGCAGAGAGAGGAGTCTGAAGAAGAGGAGTCAGAGGAGGAAGGTGGCTTTGAGGAGGTGGAAGACCAAACACAGCAGGCGTCCAAGGGGGCTTGTTGTCACCTTTCAGGGACCCTTGGTGGCTGGGTGGAGGAAGAGACCTTCAATGACATCAGTGAGGACAAGGAACGGGACATGGCTAGCTTGGTATCCAACCTTGTGCAAATGGGGAGTTTGCGGTTGTGCAAAGGGACTGTTTGCGGTTGTTTGCGGTGCATTAAACGGGGAGATTGGTCTGTTACTGTGAAGCGGGTGTAACCCTTATACTACCTGATCGATACAACATCATACCTGATGTTTTAAAGCATGTTATTCCAAACAATTTAGGAATGTTAGGTGATTTATGCCCTTTATGGCTTAAAACCAGACTCTGCATCAACTATGTAATTTTCCATGGGAGTTTTGCCATGGATCCCCCTCCGGCATGCCACAGTCCAGGTGTTAGTCCCCTTGAAACAACTTTCCCATCACTATTGTGGCCAGAAAGAGTCCCTGTGGGTTTTGAAATTCGCCTGCCCATTGAAGTCTATGGCGGTTCGCTGATGTTCGTCCGTTTGCGAACATTTGATGAAATTCGCGTCCGCGAACCCAAAATTTGATGTTCTCGACATCACTAGACATAATCCATCAATCCACAATATTGTTCTATGCAAAGCTTGTTTTGTTAAAATTTAGATTACTAGCTTCGACTTGTAGATATGAATCAAAAATCCATTGTTGTGTGAGTTTCCCCCCACATAAAATAGGATTAAAATGATCACGAATAGCAGTTTGTGCCACTTTATATTCCAGCATAGTAACATTCGTGTTAGAAACAATATTTCTATTAGGATAACTTTGCAATTGTAATTTTGGTTCCAATCCTGGCTCACCATTTGGAAAGAAAATGGGATATGTCATTGGATGCAAATTACAACTTAATATATTTATGTTGATAAAACGTTGCTCTTCATTGTGTGGATATATTCTAATATCCCGCTGAAATGGTGGTTCACCATCATTTTTAAAGACCATGGCAACCTCATTTACTGTTGGTAAATTATAACGTCTTTGATCAGTATTGCAATCTCTTTTCAGAACCATATTTATTTTTGGCATTGGCAATTGATTTATTTGAGCATGTGCCTGTTGTTCTGCAAATTTGTTGAATGCTTGACTATGCATAAACAGTGTTTATTTTCAGGAAGCACTGTTCATTAGCTTCCGTTGTATCTAGGACATATAACTGTGCAAATTTCCTTTGCTCTCCTGCTTTTGGGTGTAAATGTGAAGTCCGGTGGTAAATTTGTCCTTCTACTCTAAAACAGTATGGGCCATGTCCTGGCACATTTTCTGCTAATATAGCACCCATTGAAGCAAATAAAATTGCACTGTTATAAGACCTGATTTTATTTTTTTTAAATTTCTATAACTTGGAAATATTGGATCACTCATTATACGTTGTAAATATTCTGGAAATATGTGACTTTCTGGAAGTCTTACCTTTCCTTTCTGACAGCAACTAATAAACTCTCCATCAGTTGGTCTTACCTTAAGAAAACGATAGACCGACAAAACTGACAAACCACATTAAGCAATCCACAATAATGACTCTCTACTGGTAGTGCTGTAAATAAGGGACTATCCTGAGCTTCCTCAACACAGATATCACTACAACTTTGTATATCAACACTGGTGTCATGCATATCAACATTGGTGTCATTAGGCAATATTTGGTCATTAGGCAATGTTTAACAGATATTATGTTTTTTACTTTTTTTCTTTGGAGCTCCGTCACACTCAGTTTGACCTTTTTGAGTAAATTTTTATTTTATTGGCAAGTTTCTGTTGGTCTTCTCTAAATCTTTGTGAAGTATTGGGACCCTGTGCATCTCTCCATCTTTGCTTCCATTCCCTTGCTTTTCTTGTTTTCCATTCTTTCTTGGTTTCTGCGTTGTCCACCATTGTATTCTGTAATTGTAAATACAGTAAACTCCCGGTTGTCTGGCACCTAACCAACCGGCACCGTCATCAATTCCCCATTTTAAATTGACTTCCGCTAAACGGCATAGCCGGCACTATCTGGAGTTTGATACTGCAAAAAAAAAAAATGCTAACTTTTCTTTCTAATTATTTTTTTGGCCTAAATAGCCCAGTTTAGGTGCTAATGGCATTTTGAGGGGTTTTGGGGTGTTTAAGGGTCGTTTAGACCCTTATATTCGAAGACTCCCAATTAACCGGAAACTAATTCGGCAATAGGGAGTCCCCATAGGTGTAGGATAACGGGGCGTTTACTGTACAGGTGTTTTAGTTCCAATTGTAATGTTTTCTTATATAACAAACAATTGCAATCATAGCATTAGAAAGATTTATTTTTTAATTACCTGAAGTATTAATGGAGAAAGTTATTTTCCACTTTCTGATGGTCTTGTATTTGGCCTTTTATTTCTTCCAATCTGTAAGATATAATGTGTTTGTTTTTTTTAATTGTACATATGGTTTTTAACTGCCATCAATGCAAAACCTAAAGAACAGTAATGAAACAGTAATATTACCTTAAAGGCATTTACAAGTAAAGGCTGAGAAATTGCAGAGTGCACTAATTGTACCCAGATGAAACGGGTGTGGTTTGACTGTGTTAAACTAGTATAAAGGTTTGTGAGCTGTTTGGGACTGTTTGCAAGTGGATTTTACTTCTTGCAATTAAAGGCTGATACATTGCAGAGTGCACTAATTGTGCCTTGGTGAGTAGGAGGAAGTTAATATAAACAGGAGAAGGGGCGAACTTGTGAGCTTGCAAACACTTCTAGTATAACTGCAACTCTAGTTACAAAGTGTAGGAGTTTAAATAAAAGGAGGGAGTTCAAAGAAAAGGGGGTAGATTTATAGTTTAAAGGGAGAAGAAAAAACATATATATACTGTGTACATTTATTTATTGTTCTAAAACTTTAAACAAATATATAATCTTTTATTCTTGTTTATTTTTCCCACTGAATTTTTGTAGACTATAATAATAATTATGAGTCAGTCCAATGGCAACCTCACTCAGTGTACATCCTGTCATATGTATGCAATACTGGAACAGATGATCCATGGTCCATACCTCTGTGAGAGGTGTGAGCATGTTGCCTCTCTGGAAGCTTCAATTGGAGAACTGGAGAGGAGAATCGCAGCACTTAGTGATATTGCTCCACTGGAAACGGGGTTGGTGCTCACTGAGCATGGTTTAGCTGGGCCTAGCAAGGAGAGTGGAGCTAGTGAGAATGTCCAGGGAGGTAGCTGGTTTACAGTTAGAAGTGGAATCAGGGGGAACAGGAGGAGGCAGGCCAGTTCTGAGTTGGCAAACACCAACAGATTTGCCAGATTAAGTGAAACTGTTGGGTATGTCCATTCAGGAATAGCAATGCCAGATAGAGCTGTTCTGTCTATCAGCCGGGAGAACAGTTCTACTGGAGGAGTGGGAGGGTGTCATGATTTAATTGTTTAAAGACTCATATTGCCAGTAAATTATGAATATGGTCAAGGGAGCATGACATTGTTGCATTGGGATTATGTATTATTGTGTGTGTTTTATGTTGACTGTACATGGTTATTATGTATCCTAGTTATAATATATTATAAGAGGGAAAATGTTATATAGAACATATGTGGAATTGGTAGAAATGCTCTGCATAGAAGTTAGCTGCAGATCATTGCACACTCACACATACAGACCTTGGGTTAAGACAGATGCATGTACTTCAAGTAGTAATAAGCAAACACTTGAGGTTAACATAAAGGTTTGTTCACTAGCCAGCTATAGATATTTGGTGAATTTGATCTCAAGAGCTTTGATAGCCCAAGGTTGCAAGCCAGATGGTCTGACATCACACATACACAAATGTACACATGGGTGTGGTATTGGAGAGTATACATATGTTGTTTTGATCATTCAATAAAGGTTGAGACATAGTTTTCACATAACCAAGGTGTGAGACTATTTCTGTGTGTTGTATCCTGGCTTGGGAAGTGGTCTTGCCATGGGCCACTAAGTAACCTGGATCCAGTATTCTCTGCCTATACCTTTTGGGCCTTGTCCTCTTCAGAAGCCATCTTTTGTGCCACAGAGAACAGGAACTACATGATACTGCTGGGGTAGGTTTGAATTAGGTTCATATCAAGCTCCCTTAAAGAAGCAGATTGTGACATTTGGTGGCAGTGGTGGGATCTCTGTAGAAAACACAGAAGGATGGCAGCTTATGAGGAGATGTCTGCAGCAAAAGAGGAGGAAGTGTCCAGATGGTACCAAGGATGGATGGAGATACTGCCTGCAGGTTCAACCAAGGATCAGCAGAGGGAATGCTGGATACAGATCACACAGGAGGTACAGGAGAAGTGGAGAAGGGTAAGCAGTGGCCCTGTCTCAGCTCCTGTGGAGGGGAAATGCTTATCCCCAGTAGAGACAGAGAATGTTCTGGTGACTGGAAAGTACTTTAGAGGAATGGGCCTTCTAAATAAATGCATGGCGTTCCTGGGACTATGGCCAGGTCACGAGCTGATGGAATGGCTGGAAGAATTAGTATGTGAGGAGGTCGCCCTGGAAGAGCAATATGCTTATTAGGTAGGACCTCTTGGGATAACTCATAATTTTTCATTGGGGCTGGAAGAGGCACTTTGGGACATAGTACATGGGAATCCGGACTGTGGCTTGGGGACAGAGAAAAGACAACTGTGTCTGTTTGCTAAATGCTGTCACATGCTGGGACTGGAGACATGCTTGGTGGGAGAGAGGTTGGCTACTGAACCACAATGGCTTGTATCAGAACTGCCCATTAATGCAGCATGGATGCCACCAGTGAATGTCACTAGCCCATTGTAATGATTATAGGAATCACAAGGTTTAGGAGACCAGCAGCCTAGGTCAGCAATGATCCAATTCAGCAACTTGTAGGTGAAACAGGAACAAGCTTTATTGAAGGGAACAGGAACCACAATAATCTGGCAAGGTACATAGACAGGAAGTGCCTTATATAGGCCAAGGACCAGACACCTGACCAGACACAGCTGAAGAGACTAGTCACTGATACTATTGCTAGCAGAGTCAAGGTTTATCAGATCTCAAGGAAATTCACAAAGGCAGGCTGGCGCAGTGGTAGGGAAGAGGTTTAGCAGCCTGGGGGCCAGGGTTCAAAACCCAGCAGAGTCAATTTCTCACATTACCCCCGCCTCTATAGGTGCAGCCTCTGGATGCCCTATTATCCGGTTTAACAGGGTACTGCACATGAAAAGACAGAAGAAGATCAGGAGCGTGAATATTGTCCACTGGTTCCCACGAACTATCCTCCTCACCATAGCTTTTCCAACGAACCAGATACTGAAGCTTGTTGCGGAAGCTCCTGGAGTCCACAATTTTCTCCACCTCGTATTTATCCTCACCATCCCCGAGGACTGGAGGTGGGGCAGGCAGGGCTCGGCCAGGGTAAGTGCTGTCATGGAAAGGTTTCAGCAGTGCAACGTGAAACACCGGATGTATTCTCATGGAATCTGGAAGTTGCAAATGAAAAGTGACAGCATTGATCTGAGCAATGATCTCAAAAGGTCCCATGAACCTCTGACCCAATTTATGAGAAGGAACCCTAAGCTTAAGATTCCTTGTTGACAGCCAAACCTTGTCACCAACATGATAAACTGGGGCCTCCGTTCTATGCCTATCAGCAGCTCTCTTGTAACATTCCTGAGCCTCCGAAAGAGTCTCCTTCAACAGGTCTTGGGAATCTCGTAAGGTGGTTAGCCGATCCGTGACTGCAGGAATGGAAGTAGTAATTGGGAGACTCACTAGAAAGGTTGGATGGTAACCATAGTTTGCAAAAAATGGGCTCAAAGAAGTGGAGCAGTGTTGGGCACTGTTATAGGCAAACTCCGCCGTGGGTAGAAAATCCAGTTAGTCATCCTGCAGGTAACTAATATAGTACCGCAAATATTACTCTAAAGTCTGGTTGGTTTGCTCAGTCTGTCCATTACTTTGTGACGACAGATTTACATTAATACCTAGATTAGAACAAAAATATTTCCTAAAACGAGATGTAAACTGCACTCCCCTGTCAGAAACTTCTTCATCAGGTACTCCATGCAAGCAAAATATTTCCCGAATAACCAGGTCAGCCGTCTGTTTAGCTGAAGGGAGACCACGAGCTGGTATGAAATTACCCATTTTAGTTAACCTGTCCACAACAACAAGAATGGTAGTGTGTTCCTTAGAGGGAGATAGTTCCACAATAAAGTCCATGGATATAGATCCCCAGGGACGATGAGGAATCGGAAGAGGCTGAAGCAAGCCAACAGGGCATGAGCGAGGA
This sequence comes from Discoglossus pictus, assembly GCA_027410445.1. Lineage (NCBI taxonomy): Eukaryota > Metazoa > Chordata > Amphibia > Anura > Alytidae > Discoglossus > Discoglossus pictus. The sequence goes on from JAPZIH010000759.1 coordinate 19,577, forward strand.
GTCTTATGTCTGGCACATACATCACAAGAGGACACATACTTCTTAACATCCTCATAATACTTCGGCCACCAAAAGGATTGTGTCTTTCGGATTCCTGGATGACCTGCTGGTTTGGAGTCATGGTAGAGACGTAAAAGGTCCAGTCGCACTGACTCCGGAGCAAACAGACGTTGTTGAAAAATCCAAAAACTATTAAGCATCGTCATATGGAGATCACGAGGAGGATAACAAAGAACTGGATCTTCAGCGTAGCCTTTTTTAATGCGAGACATCAGATCAGAAGGAAATGTAACTCCTATAAATATATCCTCCGGCAAGATGGTGGTCTTGGTTACGGTAGCATGGAGGGAGTCAGCTATTCTAGACAAGGCATCCGCCTTACCATTCTTGGAGCCAGGACGGTATGTAACCAAAAAATTAAACCTTAAGAAGAATAGGGACCAGCGTGCTTGTCTGGCTGACAGTCTCTTAGCTGATGGAATACATTGCAGAATTTTTGTGATCTGTGAGGACAGTAATTGGATGGGTAGCTCCCTCCAAGAGATGTCTCCATTCGGTGAAGGCAGCTTTTATAGCCAATAGTTCTTTATTCCCTATGTCATAGTTTCTTTCTGCTGGCACTATCTGGCGGGAATAGAAGGCACATGGATGTAACAGCATCTTAGGTCCAGTCCTTTGAGACAGTATAGCACCAACAGCTGAATCAGAAGCATCAACTTACACAATAAATGGTAATTCCGGCTGAGGATGTACCAGGACGGGGGCAGATGTAAACAGAGTCTTTAATCGGGAGAATGCGGTATCAGCCTTATCGGACCACTGAAAAGGAGTCCCTTTACGTGTAAGTTCAGTGATCGGTGTAATAACGGCAGAGAAATTCTTAATGAAACGCCTGTAAAAATTGGCAAACCCCACAAATTTTTTGAATATCTTTTTCATTCTTGGGGATGGGCCAGTCCAGCACAGCTTTAATTTTACTTGCGTCCATACTTAAACCTTTAGGAGTTATTACAAAACCCAGGAATTGAATTTCTGTTTGTTCAAACTCACATTTTTCCAGTTTAATGTATAGGTGCTGGGTACGAAGGCGCTCCATAACTATACAGACCTGTTTTCTGTGGTTTTCAAGATTATCAGAAAATATTAGGATATCATCCAAATATGCCACAACAAACTTATCCAGGAGATCTCGTAGTACATCATTGATAAGATGCTGGAAAGTTGCAGGGGCATTACAAAGCCCAAATGGCATTACTAGCTATTCGTAATGCCCGTACCTGGTTCTGAAAGCTGTTTTCCATTCATCATTTGGTCTTATGCGAACCAGATTATATGCCCCCCGAAGATCAAGCTTCGTAAATATTTTAGCAGAGCGAAGTCTCTCCAAAAGTTCAGGAATGAGAGGCAAGGGGTAGCGGTTTTTAACAGTGATGTTATTAATGTTTCTGTAGCCGTAGGCTGCCATCTTTCTTTTCTACAAAGAATATAGGAGCTCCTGCTGGAGAAGTAGATGGTCGAATAAAGCCTTTGGCAAGATTTTCTTGTATGTATTCACGAAGAGCTTTCAATTCAGGCTCAGAAAGGGAATATATACGGCCAAATGGGATAGCAGCCGCAGGTAACAGCTCTATTGGGCAATCATAAGGCCTGTGTGGTGGAAGCTGATCTGCATTCTTCTTATCACAGACATCTGCAAAATCCCGATATTGTAGAGGAAGCTTAGTCAAGTTTGTAGCAACCATTTCATTAATTGTTGTGGCAACAGGTGTTACCTTAGAGGGTTGACAATTCATTAAGCAGTGTTCTGAAGGAAAGGACAAAGTTCTGGTCTTCCAATAAATCTGTGGGTTATGCAGAGCAAGCCAATGTACCCCCAAAATCACTGGGAACTGTGTTGAGGAAATTAGGTGGAAAGAGATAGCCTCATGGTGATTCACTTCCACAGTCAACTTTAAGGGCACAGTCTCATGTGTAACCAGGCCTGACGTAAGTGGAGAACCGTCTACTGTCTCCATTAACACAGGTGAAGAATTAGGGATAGACTGAATTCTATTTCCTGCTGCAAATTTGATGTCCATAAAGTTTCCGCCTGCTCCAGAATCTATTATAGCTGTAGTTTGAAATTTTACGATCACCACATTGCAACGTGATAGGTACCACAAAATGAGGATGTTGAGTCAACATACCCTCTTCACCATGAGCCAGAGAAAACAAGGGTTGTGTGACAGAATCCAGTTGATCTGAAATCTGGGATTGGTGTCGAATCTGTGCACCCTCAGCCGCCATAGCTATTGTTCTTTTGGATTTGCTAGGGCAATTGATGGCATAGTGCCCTGCACTACCACAATACAAGCATAAATTGTGAGTGCGTCGCCACTGTTTTTCTTCATTGTTTAATGGCCCTCTTATTAGATTCACCTGCATAGCCTCAGGCTCAGAGGCTGTAGGTGTTTGTGGGGTCGGCGTAGAAATTCTTGAATAGGAAATAGGAGTAGCACTTGGTCTAAAAGAGCCCTGTCTTTCCAATCTTCTTTCAGAAAGTCTCTGATCAATACGGATAGCCAAACGCACAAATGCATCAAAGTCAGCAGGAAGATCAACATGAGCTAGCTCATCTTTTATAGCTTCTGAGAGACCTTTTCTGAAGTGGAACCCCTGGGCTGATTGGTTCCAGGTAGTATCAGCAACCCACTGTCTGAATTCAGCAGCATATTCAGCCACAGAGCGCCTCCCTTGATGCAAATGAAGGAGAATGGCTTCTGCTGTAGCACATCGATTGGGGTCATCAAAAACTAGCCACATGGTTTCGAGAAAGTAATTTAAATTACCCAAGACTGGAATGTCCGGTTCCAGAAGAGGGGAGCCCCAAGCCAGGGCTTCATCTTTGAATAGGGAGAAAATAAATCCCACCTTCTCTCTTTCAGATGGAAAACGGTGAGGTAACATCATGAAGTGCAAACGGCATTGATTTAGGAAACCCCTAAATCTTTTGTGATCTCCTCCAAACTTTTCTGGTAGGGGCAAGCGGGCATCTTGCACAGGTGTAAGAGTAGCAGCCGCAACATCACGTGCCCTGTAGCTGGTATACTCACTGTGCATTGACTGAACTTTATTTTGCAGTTCAGCTACCTGGTCCTGTAGCACTTGAATGGTCTGTGCCTGGGTCTGCACAGTTCTTGCAGTAAAAGCAACCTGCTGGGCCAATGCAGAATCTGACCCGGCGGTCTCCATGAAAGGGACAGATTATTCTGTAATGATATAGGAATCACAAGGTTTAGGAGACCAGCAGCCTAGGTCAGCAATAATCCAATTCAGCAACTTGTAGGTGAAACAGGAACAAGCTTTATTGAAGGGAACAGGAACCACAATAATCTGGCAAGGTACATAGACAGGAAGTGCCTTATATAGGCCAAGGACCAGACACCTGACCAGACACAGCTGAAGAGACTAGTCACTGATACTATTGCTAGCAGAGTCAAGGTTTATCAGATCTCAAGGAAATTCACAAAGGCAGGCTGGCGCAGTGGTAGGGAAGAGGTTCAGGAGCCTGGGGACCCAGCAGAGTCAATTCCTCACACCCATGTTGCAACTCCAGCATCCCAGTTTATTCAGGAAAAAGTTCAGGCCTGACAAAGGGAACCTTGTACTCTTCAATTTTTCCCATGGGACTGAGTGCTGATCCAGAATCAGCAGGACAAGAGGTTTCCGTAGCCTGGAAGGAGAGGGCTTTGCTGGGTAAGGATCCTCCCAAGTTTATGCTGGACTTACTAGCTGGGATGTACTGTTTCTCCTAGACTACCTTGAAGGGTCCTCCATGGCAGTTGTCTTATAAGTCTCCCCAGGGGCTTGGGAAAGTCACTAGGCCACTGGGAAGGAGCAAGTATTTGCCCTGGACAGGGGGAGGCAGGGTACCCAGAGAGCCAAAGAGGATATCACATTGATGGACTTTCCAGAAGGAGGACAAGTAAAAGCAGTATAGCTAAAGAATAATCCGTCAGGATGATCCTCTATGCTATACTAGAAAGGAAGGGGGAGAAGTTGTCATGATTTAATTGTTTAAAGACTCCTATTGCCAGTAAATTATGAATATGGCCAAGGGAGCATGGCATTGTTGCATTGGGATTATGTATTATTGTGTGTGTTATATGTTGACTGTACATGGGTATAATATATTATAAGAGGGAAAATGTTATATAGAACATATGTGGAATTGGTAGAAATGCTCTGCATAGAAGTTAGCTTCAGATCATTACACACTAACACATACAGACCTTGGGTCAAGACAGATGCATGTACTTCAAGTAGTAATAAGCAAACACTTGAGGTTAACATAAAGGTTTGTTCACTAGCCAGCTATAGATATCTGGTGAATTTGATCTCAAGAGCTTTGATAGCCCAAGGTTGCAAGCCAGATGGTCTGACATCACACATACACAAATGTACACAAGGGTGTGGTATTGGAGAGTATACATATGTTGTTTTGATCATTCAATAAAGGTTGAGACATAGTTTTCACATAACCAAGGTGTGAGACTATTTCTGTGTGTTGTATCCTGGCTTGGGAAGTGGTCTTGCCATGGGCCACTAAGTAACCTGGATCCAGTATTCTCTGCCTATACCTTTTGGGCCTTGTCCTCTTCAGAAGCCATCTTTTGTGCCACAGAGAACAGGAACTACATGATTCTGCTGGGGTAGGTTTGAACTAGGTTCATATCAAGCCCCCTTGAAGAAGCAGATTGTGACAGAGGGCAGAATAGGCAGAGCAACAGACAGGTTTTGAGGGTAGGGGACTCTATTCTTAGGAAGGTAGGCAGGGTTATTTGTCACCCAGATCCCAGCAATCGAACAGTGTGCTGTCTCCCGGGTGCTTGGGTTCGGCATGTTGTGGCTCGGGTAGACAAATTATTGGGAGGGGCTGGAAATTGACTGGCGGTCTTGGTACATATTGGTACCAATGACAAAGTTAGTGGAAGATGGAGTGTCCTAAAGGATGATTTTAGAGAACTAGGTAATAAGCTGAAGGAAAGGACCTCCAATGTAGTGTTTTCTGAGATACTACCAGGGCCACATGCTAGCCCAGGGAGGCAGAAGGAGCTTAGGGAGGTTTAATGCGTGGTTAAAGATATGATGTTAAGGAGGGGTTTGGGTTTTTAGAGTACTGGGCTGACTTCTCACGTTGGTAGAATCTTTACAGCAGGGATGGAGTGCACCTTAATGATGAGGGAGTTTTTGTGCTAGGGGATAGGATGGTAGAAAGGCTGGAGGAGTTTTTAAACTAGTAGGTGGGGGGGAGGGACTAGATATAAGTAATGGGGTAGAAAGTGTAGAGGGTATAAGGGATGAATTAACAACTCATAGGGGAGGAGATGGGGGTAGAGGGTAGTATAGTCAATAGGAAGGTATTAATAAGTAAATCCAGTATAGTGGCAGGCACCACAAAACTACAAACTCATAACATATGATTTATGCTGGTTAAAGCCAGGAAAAATGGTAGAGTTAGAATTATTAGCAGCTAATGATAAATGGGATTTAACAGGCATTACTGAAACGTGGTGGGATGAATTTCATGACTGGACTGTTAATCTGGATGGCTATAACCTATTTAGGAAAGATAGGGGCAATGGTAAAAGAGGAGGAGGAATTTGTCTGTATGTTAAGACTGAATTTAAGCCTATAGTCAAAGAAAATATTTATGGCGGAACTAGTGATAATGTTGAATGTTTGTGGGTAGAGTTAAATAGCGGAGCAGCAAATTCTAAAAGAATATTATTAGGAGTATGCTATAAGCCCCCAAATATAGCTGAAAGTGAGGAAATATAATTATTGTTACAAATTGGAAATGCAGCTAAGCATGGGCAAGTTCAATATATACGTTCTAGTTAATTCAAGCCATATTCCGCCTTTTTCACGAACGCAAATCACATAAGCAAGAAAAAAAATGGCGTCCGTAAAAACAAAACAAAACGAGGCCCAAGTGTGTAAGAATAACGCACTTGGAACACTTACCCAAAGCCAGGAACACATTGCGAGTCACGTAGCACATAGAACATCGATGGACCAAGGAAATAACTTGTACGAAATGGCACAGACTGTAAACTCTTTCGAAATTTACAGAAAATAAATTACACAGAACAGGTAACGTACACAAATACATTTGCTTAACAAAAATAGTATGGTAAAAAAAATAAAAAAAATAAAAGTTACTTGAACATTTCCATTTCTGTTTCTCATTTTCACCAGACACTGCCTGAAGAGTGTCCCAGGAAGATTGGCAGCAGGGGACCCTCTGTCATTCATACATAACAAATTCAAGACAACAAGTACAGTATAACAAGTACCCAAAAAGAAAAATAATCTATCCTCTTTGGTGTGGAAGGATCAATACTGTTTTTTTTGCGCCAATGTCAAAAGGCACTGTAATCTAACTAATCCTCTAAGCCTAAACCCATAAACATAAGCCCATAATGACAACAGTGTCTCACACCAATCAGGAAAAGCCAAGAAATGTTAGGAACACATACAAAATGGAAGGATCTTTCCTCTTTGGTGTGTGCCAAGGTGGAAACGCAATGCAACCTAAGTAACAGTCTAAGCCTAACCCTCTAATACCAACATTGATGCATACAAAATAGGATAGGACAAAAAAAAAAGGTACCCTAACCCCTTAATGCCAACAGTGGTGTACACAAAAGAGGATGGCACAACAAATGTTGTTAAAACAGCATAGATCATTCCATTTTATATGTGTTGTGTGCGACACCCTCTAAGCTATACCCCATAACCTAAACCAGTGATGGTGAACCTTTTTGAGCCCGAGTGCCCAAACCGCAATACCTCTCTTGTCCCCCCCCCCTTGGATCATACACCCTTCTCTCTCCCTCCCCTTGTCTCTCCCCTTCCTCCTTGTCTCCCACCACCCCTGTATCTCCCCTTCTCCCTTGTCTCTTCCCTCCATCCTTCTCTCTCTCCCACCCTTATTTCTTCTCTCTTGTACCGCTCACAATTGTCTCTGTTTTCTCCCTTGCCTCTACCCCCCCTTGTCTCTTTCCTTCTCTGTGTCTCTCCCTCCTCCTTTCTTTCAATTCTCTACCTCTCCCTTTTGCCTCTCCCCTCTCTCTCACTCCTCCCTTCTCTCACTCTCCCTTCTCTACCTCTCCCTTTTGCATCTCCCTCTTCCTTTCTCTCTCCTCTCCCTTCCTCTCATGTGCCTCTACCTTCTCTCCCATCTCACTCTCTTACTTCTTCCTTTCCCTTCTGCCTCTCCCTATTTTCTTTCTCTCCATCCTCCCTTCTCTCTGCTCTCCTTTCTTCCTCCCTCCCTCCCTCTTTCTCTGCTTATCTCTCCCCCACCCTTGTATCTCCTTCACTCTTGTCTCTACCCCCACCCTTGTCTCTCCTTGTACTTTACTATTGTCTCTCCCACCATTCACTCTCTCTCCCCCTTGTCTCTCCCCTCCCCATTGTCTCCCCCCTTGTCTCTCCCCTTCCCCTTGTGTCTCCCATTACCCTTGTCTCTCCCCCTGGTCTCTCCCACCCTGCTCTCTCTACCCCCTTGTTTCACCCAACCTTGTCTCTCCCATTCTCCCTTGTCTCCCACACCCTTCTATCTCTCTCCCACACTTCTCTTTCCCATTCTCCACTGTCTTCCCCCTTCTCTATCCCCTTCTAACTTGTACCCCCCACCCTTCTCTTTCCCCTCTTGTCTCTCCACTTCCCCTTGTCTCCCCCTTCTCCATTGTCTCTCCCCTTCTCCCTTATCTGTCCAACTCCCCATTGGCTCCCTACACCATTGTCTCTCCCTCCACTCTTGTCTCTCCCCTTCTCCCTCCCCCTTGTCTCAACCCTCTTCTCTCTCCCCCTCTCCCTTGTCTCTCCCCTGCCCCATAACTCTTACCTTCCCTTTGCCTCTCCCCCTGCGGATCTCGAGGAGAGTCTGTTCGCCTGCGCCGCGCTCGCGCATGCTAGCACAGCCCTTCCTTTTTTAAGTGACGGGAGAGCGCTCAGGCGCCGTGCTCGCGCATGATGAGCAGACTCAGCATGCTGCCGGCGACCTATGGCCGCGTGCCCACAGAAGGGGCACGGCGTGCCACCTGTGGCACGCGTGCCATAGGTTCGCCACCACTGACCTAAACCCTAATGGCAACAGTGACGCACTCCAAACAGTATAGGACAAGAAATGTTGGGAACACAAACAAAGTGGAAGGATCTATCCTGTTTGCTGTGCGCCAATGTGTAAACGCACTGCAATCTACCTAACCCTCTAACCTAACTCCATAACCTTAAGCCCAGAATGACAACAGCGGTGCACACCAAACAGGATACTACAAGAAATGGTGTTAGTTTAAGACTAAACTAAAGGATCTCTCCTATTTGATGTGCTCCAAGGTGGAAACACAATGCAACCTAAGTAACCCTCTAAGCCTAACGCCCTAATGACAACATTGCTGCACACCAAAACAGGCTAGGACAAAAAAAAAGGGACCCTAACCCCCTAATGCCAACAGTGGTGTACACAAAACAGGATAGCACATACAAAATGTGTATTACAAAGTGAGAATGAATGTATGAGAGATAGCTGTATGTACTTCAGGGTGGGAGAGAGTATATGTGAGATAGCTGTGTGTACTGGAGGGGGAGAGCAAGTGTATGAGAGATAGCTGTGGTGGGAGCAAGTCTATGAGAGATAGCTGTGTGTACTGCAGGGTGGGAGCAAATGTATGAGAGATAGCTGTATGTACTGCAGGGTGGGAGAGAGTATATGTGAGTTAACTGTGAGTACTGCAGGGTGGGAGCGAGTGTATAAGAGATAGCTGTGTGTAATGCAGGGTGGGAAGTAGATTGACACACAGCTATCTCTCATACACTTGTTCCCACCTTGTAGTACACACAGCTATCTCTCATACACTTGTTCCCACCTTGTAGTACACACAGCTATCTCTCATACACTTGTTCCCACCTTGTAGTACACACAGCTATCTCTCATACACTTGTTCCCACCTTGTAGTACACACAGCTATCTCTCATACATTCATTCTCGCCTTGTAATACACACAACTATCTCTCATACACTTGTTCCCACCTTGTAATACACACAGCTATGTCTCATACATTAATTATCACCTTGTAATACACACAGCTATCTCTCAGTTGTGCTGTATATAACCATCTATTCTGGACACAGAGCTGGCTTTTCTTACATTCACTGGCAGTACTTATTATCCACTCCGTGGCCAGTACAGTCTCTTGGCTAGTGATTGGTTTGTACATTTCCGTGTCCTGTTCATGTTACCCAGACCACCACATGTCACTGAGCAGGGACTCCATGACGTGTATCCTGCATCCAAGACACACGTGGACAACGTGCAGTTCTTCCAACCATGAGTGCAAGTGCTGAAATAAAGGGAAGAGTTAGGAGACTTCATCTGCCCGGAGAGAGGTGGAACACCAGAGACACTTCTGGGTGGGAGCGAGTGTATGTGAGATAGCTGTGTGTACTTCAGGATTGGAGCGAGTGTATGAGAGATAGCTGTGTGTACTGCAGGATTGGAGCGAGTGTATAAGAGATAGCTGTGTGTACTGCAGGGTGGGAAGTGAATTAATGACAGATAGCTGTGTACACTGAAGTCTATCTGTTGCAGAATGACCAGACAGCTACATGAACACATCTATCTCTATCTCTCATACAATTTATTTGTTGCTCCTTTTCTATCTTCTATTTTTTACAGGCTTGAGTGTATGGGTTTTGAGCCATAATTCTATCAAGCTCTATAAAAACAATGGGTAAGCATTTTTTATCTTCTGGAAGCTGCATACGTTGTTCAACAGCTTCCATTGTATCTAGGACATATAGTTGAGCACATTTTCTTTGCTCACCTTCTTCTGGATGTAAATGAGAAGTATGATGGTAAATTTGTCCTTGCACTTTGAAGCAGTAAGGGCCATGTCCTGGCATATCAGCAGCTAATGTGGCACTCATAGATGCAAAGGATATGGCACTTATAGGATCTTATGTTTAATTTGAAATTGTTGTAGTTAGGGAAAGTAAGCTCAGTCATAATGCTTTGTAAATATGTTGGGAAGTGTTGTCTTTGTGGAAGTCTTACCTTGCCTTTTTGACAGCAACTAATAAACTCGCCATCTCTGGATCTTTCCTGTTGGAAATGATAAGCCCCACACAACTGACAGACAATATTCATCATACCACATCTATGAACCTCTACTGTTAAAGATTTAAGTAAAGGACAATTGTGAGAAGATATATCAATCCGACTCCGTAAATCAACATTATAATTCTTATCAGATTGTTCTGATACATTTTGGAGATGTTTTTGATTTTTGGTTGCCTTTTTCGCTTGGATGCTTTTCTTTTGCTTGCGATTCTCTCACATTCTTTTTTGCGTCAAATTTTCTTTTCCTCCGGCGTCTGTCGATCTTTTCATCTTTGTACACGTTCTCGTGTTTTCCAACTTTTCTGTTCCTCTTTATTTTCGTTAGCCGCCATAGCAATCTGTTAATAAAAGTACATTAGATTTGTATTTTTGTGTTTTTTAAAAGCAATTTTCTTTATTTTCCTTATTTCTTCTGCTCTCCTGTTTAGTGTTAGTTTTGCTGCAGTGCATTTGATTAAAGGTGCACAGAAAAGATGATACGTCTTTCTATGTTGTATATGTTACTCAAATTTTTTGTGGTATTCTGTTTTGTGTGCACCAATGTGCCATTGTGTACATAGGGTTATGGTGTTAGGCTTAGAGGGTTAGTACGTGTTTGGACATTGGCGCAGACCAAACAGGATATGTCCTTCCATTTTGAATGAGTACGAATTTTTTGTCTTATCCTGTTTGCTGGACGGCACTGTTGTCTTTATGGGCTTATGTTTATGGGTTTAGGCTTATATGATTAGTGAGACTACAGTGCATTGGGCACACCAAACAGGATTGATGCTTGGTTGTGGTATGTTATTTGGTGTGTGGCAGTGTTTGCATTATGCTGTTATTCTTGAGGTTTAGTTATATTGCAGTGGTTTATCACATTGGCGCACACCAAACAGGATAGATTATATTTATTTTTTTGTACTGGTTATACTTTACCTGTTGTGTTGAATTTCTTGTGTATAAATGACAGAGGGTCCCCCGCTGCCAAGCTTCCTGCGACACTCTCCAGGCAGTGTCTGTTGAATATGAGAAACAGAAATGGAAATGTTGAGGTAACTTTTCTTTGTTTTTTTTACTAACACCATAGTATTTTTGTTAAGCAAATGTATTTGTGTACGTTACCTGTTTAGTGTAATTTCTTTCCTGTAAATTTCGGCAGAGTTTCCAGGCTACGTTACACCGTGCAGTGCTGCAAATTAGTCAGTGACACTCTTCAGGCAAAGTCTGTTGGAAATGATAGAAATATGCAAATGTTGAAGTGCAGTGTAAATAATATTGGAAATTTATTTTGCTAAGAGCATAGATTATTTTTCTAAATGTCCTAAATTCTACCCCCCAGAAACATTTATGTGTGTTTTAAATCTTCTCTTGTATAATAGTGTTGATATTTGCAATTTTTTTGTTTGTTCTGTAATTAGAGGGTTAGTTAGGTAGCATCAGGTTTTGAAATTGGTACACACCAAACAGGATTGATCCTTCCATATTGTATGAGTAAGCATTTCTTGTCCTATACTTGTTGGATGCCACTGTTCTCATTAAGGGGTTATGTTTATGGGTTTAGGCTTAGAGGATTATTATTATTACGTATATACTCGAGTATAAGCCGACCCGAGTATAAGCAGAGGCACCTATTTTACCACAAAATACTGGGTAAAATGAGTGACTCTAGTATAAGCCGAGGGTGGGAAATGTGCTGCCCCCTGTGTCCCTTTTGTGCCTTCTGTGTCCCCCTCTCTCTCCCGTGTCTCTTATCGCCTCACCCTTCCCTGTGTCTCTTCCCCCCCCTCCTCATTCTCAACCTCCCTCCTCAACCCCACTCCTCATCCTCAATCACCTCATCCTCAACCCCCTCCTCCTCAACCCCCCTCCTCATCCTCAACCCCCTCCTCATCTTCCCTCCTCAACCTCAACCCCCTCCTCATCCTCAACCCCCTCCTCATCCTCAACCTCCCTCCTCATCCTCAACCCCCTCCTCAACATCAACCCCCCCATCCTCAACCCCCTCCTCAACCTCAACCTCCCTCCTCATCCTCCCTCCTCATCCTCCCTCCTCATCCTCAACCTCCCTCCTCAACCTCCCTCCTCTTCCTCAACCTCCCTCCTCATCCTCAGCCTCCCTCCTCATCCTCAGCCTCCCTCCTCATCCTCAGCCTCCCTCCTCATCCTCAGCCTCCCTCCTCATCCTCAACCCCCCTCCTCATCCTCAACCCCCCTCCTCATCCTCAACCCCCCTCCTCATCCTCAGCCCCCCTCCTCATCCTCAACCTCCCTTCTCAACCCTCCCCATCCTCAACCACCTCCTCAACCTCCCTCCTCAACCCCCCCATCCTCAACCCCCTCCTAAACCTCCCTCCTCAACGTCCCTCCTCATCCTCAACCCCCCCTCATTCTAACCCTTTTTGCCCTAAAAAAAGTGCTGAAAAACTCAGCTTATACTCGAGTATATACGGTATTATTATTTAGCACTCCCTGCCTAAGTCATAGGGAGGGGTCATAGGGAGGAGCGCCTATGGCGCTCATCTCCACCAGCGCAGTGAGCGACTTCGGAGCTCCCTGCCTAAGTTGTACGGGGTCGTAGGGATGAGCACCTACGGAGCTCATCTCCAACATTGCTTTTCGAAGTCCACGGTAGCAGGCCGCAGTTGCGCGATACCGCAATTTTAACATTGCGTTACCAACGGTTTTTGGCAAGCCTGCGCTGCTGAGAACTATATATGTGATATCCATCTGAGTGACAACCAAAGCACATAATAACTATCTCTGTACATAACACTGGGTGCTCAAAAACCTGCCACCTCAGAGTCAGCCCGCAAAAAGAGTGGAAGTCTGGGATCTCCAGATCCCCCTTGGATCAACCTAAGCAGGCATCTGACATCATCATCCGGCGGCCCCTAGTGTCAGGTAAGCCCAAACACACACATATCGTTGCTACATCCTCAGTGGACTGTAATCCTATACTCACTAATGATACAGCTATTTATGTCCTTTGCGCCACCCAGTGGACTAAATATATAGCATCTCTATACTATTGTATAAAAGCAGAATCATTTAAGCAGACTTATCATGACTCTTTAATTCAGCAAATCCTCATCAAAACCAAAAAGCAGGATAAAATGTAACATATATATATATATATATATATATATATATATATATATATATATATATATATATTGCCAATTATTGTGAGATATAATGAATACAATAAATCAATTAATATCAACAACCTATCAAAATAAAGTACAGTAAAACCCCTGTTATCTGGCACCTATGGGGACTCCCTATTGCTGGATAACTGTAGTTGCCGGTTAATCGGGAGTCCCCAAATGTAAGGGTCTAAACGACCCTTGAACCCCGCAAAACCCTTGAAAATGCATTAAAAAAAGGCATTAGCCCCTAAACTGGGCCATTTAGGGCCCAAAAAAAAACAATTTGAAAAAAGTTAGCATTTTTCTTTTTCAGTCTCGAAATGCTGTTTAGCAGGAGTTTTTTGAAAATGGGGAATTAATGCCGTGCCGGTTGCTTGAGAGTCCCAATTAGTTGAGTGCCGGTCAACCGGGATTCTACTGTATATATATTTAACTTGTTAGAAATGAATATAAAGAGCTTGACCTACTCTTCAAAATATTGATAGACATAATTGTACAAATATTAAATATTAATCTATCATCTTGAAGTATGGATCAAAGTCACAAATTCGATTAATTATCCATAATTTTTAGTATTTTATTTCTGACTTAACCTATTGAAATATGATGTTTATAACTATTTAAATTATTGGTATAAATGGAGGTTTACTTATATTTATTCTTCCACTCCCTAAAGGGACATTTAATATACCTCACTTTAAAGTTCAAATGGAATAGGTTAAGTCATATATAGATCTCCCAATTGATTTTTATTATTCATTATTATTTATTTTTTATGCCATCTGTTATTTTATTATATATAAAACCCAAAAGAGTTCTAGTGATCTAATTATTAGTAGGCCACCAATTTATCCTATTTAGTCTGTTAGGACCTGATGAAACAACGAATCATGAATTATATATATTATTATACAGTACACCTAGTTGTATGTAGTGGCTATTTTTCAGTGTTTAATCCAGAGAGACACTTACCATAAGTTCAAATCAAACTATTTACAAAATGTACAGCAATATACAAAAATCTCTATAACTACAGAGAGAGAGAAATATACACATGGAGCAGAAAAGGAGGGTTATTAATTCAGATAAACACTGCATAGTCTATGTGTTGATATAGGCCTCCCGGTGCCAGTGTATTCAGTAAGAATATCCATTTGCTTTCATTTCTGAGTAGGGATTGCTATAAATCACCTCCTCTTAATCCTAACTGGATTTTTTGTAGACCCCACCATGTAAAATTTGGTTTGGATTCATAATGGTGAAAAAAATGTTTAGCAACAGAGGAAAGTTGTTTACCTCTACTGTAGTCATTTACTGCATTTTTGATATTTGAAGCGTATTCGCCCATCCTTACCCTGAAGGAACGTGTTGTCATGCCCACGTATCTGAGCCCACATAAACATTCAATGCAATAAATCAGACCTTCAGAGCTGCATGTGGTTAATGCATTGTTGTTCTTGTCCTGAATTATCACATATTGTCTGTAAATATTGTTCCCTCATGAAGAATGTCAAGTGACCCCAGTTTTGTGTTCCCTTTAGTTGGTCCGCATTCATTGGTTTATTTTTTCTCGTAAAGTGACTGTTCACCAAGATATCATTAAGATAAGAGCCCTTCTCCAACTTGCTTGAATTTTAATTGCCAATTATTCCTTTTAAAGTCTCATCAGTTTTAAGAATATCCTTATGTTTATTTAAGATTGAAATGATATCCTTCATTGTTTTGAGAAGGTTACAATAAACCTAATCTCTTCATCTTCCTCTTTTGGCTTTTTAGGATATAGTAATGTATCTCTTGATGTGTGAAGGGCTCAGTGAAATAAAATTATGGTGCTCCTCTTGCTGTAACCTCTTACGTTCAACTTGTTTCTTAGCACTTTTGCTCTTATCTTGAACTGATCCACGTCTGAGCAATTTCTACTTAAGTGTAGAAACTCTCTGGTTGGTATAGCTCTTTTAGAGTTTGGTAGATGAGAGCTATTGAAATGTAATATGCTATTAGTGGATGTGGATTTGTGAAAGAGGTCAGTATGAACATTGCCTTTACCATCTTTACTTATCATAATATCCAAAAAGTCCAGGCTTTTGAATCTATGTGGTAGGTGAGGTTAAGGTTCAAATCATTTTGATTCAACCTCCCAATAAATTCTAGCAAGTGTTGTTTATCACGGTCCCATAACATAAAAATTTAATCGATATAGCGCAACCAAACAACTATGTGTTTGGTATAGCTGGCCACTTTATCTGAGAAGACTTTTTCTTGTTCCCACCAGCCTAAGTAAATGTTTTCATAGGTGGGGGAAAATGCCGCACCCATTGCGGTGCCCCTCACCTGCAAGTAAAAACGACCATCAAAGGTAAAATAATTGTGTGTTAGCACAAATCTTAAAAAATCCATAATGAATAGATGTTTCTCTTTATTAACATTTGACTCCATATTTACAGTTACATAGTGAAGAACCCTTTTCTTTCTTTAAAGTTGAATATTTGTATTTCTAACCTCAAAGGATGTCCTCTTGTCAGTTGAAAACCTCTTGGCACAAAAATCTCCCTTGACAACCTTTTTTCCTGACCCTGGATGTATTTATATAAGGTAATTATATCCCCTCTTAGACGCCTTTTTTCTAGAGAAAATAAGTTTAATTTGGTTAGTCTTTCTTCATAACTTAACCCCTCCATTCCCCTTATTAGTTTTGTACTTTTTTCAGTTCTAAAATGTCTTTTTTATGAATTGGTGCCCATAACTGTACTCCATATTCCAAATGAGGGCGTACTAGGTATTTGTATAGTGATAGAATTATATCTCCCTCCCTTGCATCTATACCCTTCTTAATACTTTCTAATAGTTTGTTTGCCTTTGCAGCTGCTGCTTGGCATTGAGAACTGTTACCTATGTGGTTGTCTACTAGTACTCCAAAATCCCTTTCAATATCAGATACCCCTAGATTTGCTCCATTAAGTTTATAGATAGCATGGTTATTTTTCCTTCCCAGATACATAACCTTACATTTATTCGTATTAAATCTCATCTGCCATTTAATTGCCAATTTCTCTAATTTATGTAAATCCTTTTGGAGGGAAAGTACATCATTTTCTGATTTAATTACCTTGCACAACTTTGTGTCATCAGCAAAAATGGAGACACTACTTTCCAATCCTACTTCTAAGTCGTTAATAAATATATTAAAAAGGAGAGGACCTAATAGTGAGCCCTGAGGAACCCTACTTCCCACATTAGTCCAATCCGAGTATGTTCCATTTACAACAACCCTTTGTTTCCTGTCTTTTAGCCAGCTCTCAATCCATTGTCGTGATTATGGAATCTTCCTGAGCTTTGGAAATCGAGATGTTTGTATTCTGTCATATATTTCACATTTGGATTAAATGGTATCTTTTGATAACATTCAATGTTAGTCAATTAACATTTTGCTTCTCGAATGTATTGTTCTATCTATTGCCAAATTACAACATTACCGCCTTTATCAGAGTGTTTGATGACTATGTCATTCATTGATCTAATCTCCTCCAAGGCTTTAAACTCTTGTTTAGAGAGATTATTGTATCCATTTTTTTGAAGGTGGAATCATTTTCAATATCCTGAGTTTCTTTGTTTTTGTCAAATTGCTTCTTAAGGAGTAATTTACGAATATACAAATAAATATCCTTAATTGTTTTAAAAGAGACAAAATCTTTTGATGGAGAAAATGATACGCCCATAGATAGGACTTTAGTTGGATCTTCTGTCAATTGAATATCAGATAGATTAATCAGTAATTCTTGTCAATCTTTCATTATTGTCTTCTCGTCCATCCCCGTGTTTTTGGTTTGGGGTCCACAGTTGTAGCCCCATACTCTTCTGTCTCTTAATTGCCTCTTACATAGTTACATACAGCCTTATTAAATTGCGATTCGGTAAATTTAAAAGGGCTCTATTTAAGCACACAGCATATTTTTTTACAGAAGTTTTTAATTTGTGAACTTCTATCTAAAAGCAAGGTCTTCACTAACTAAAAACTTCTGTAAATAAAATATGCTGTGAGCTTAAATAGAGCCCTTTTAAATTAACCGAATCACAATTTAATAATGCTGATAGTAATTAAGGTTGAAAAAAGACTTTCAGTTCATCAAGTTCAACCTTTTAAGACCTCCTCTGATCTGCAATATGCAGATTAAATATTAATTAGTTGTTAATTATTAATCAATTATTTAATTATTATTATTTTTAATTATTAATTAATCCAGAGGAAGGCAAACAGAAAAAAAAAAATGAGAATTTGCCAAACGTCTCAAAGGAAAAAAAAAATTCCTTCCTGACCCCATATACTGGTGATCGGATTTCTCCCTGGATCAATACTGTCTCTCTCTCAATACTATCCAAGATAACCTTGAATTCCCTTTTTAATTAGAAATAGATCCAGTCCCCTTTTAAAGTTATCTATCAAATCCGCTGTCACCACCTCCTCTGGTAGAGAATTCCACAGATTAACCACCCTTATTGTGAAGAACCCTTTTCATTCTTTGTGGTGGAATCTTTTTACTTCTAACCTCAAAGGATGTCCTCTTGTCAGTTGAAAACCTCTTGGCACAAAAAGCTCCCTTGACAAATAATTATACTGACCCTGGATGTATTTATATAAGGTAATCATATCTCCTCTTAGACACTTTTTTTCTAGAGAAAATAAGTTTGATTTGGTTAGTCTTTCTTCATAACTTAGCCCCTCCATTCCCCTTATTAGTTTTGTTGCCCTCCTCTGTACCTTTTCCAGCTCTAAAATGTCCTTTTTATGAAGTGGTGCCCAAAATTGTACTCCATATTCCAAATGAGGGCATCCTAGAGATTTGTATAGTGGCAGAATTATATTTGCTTTCCTTGCTTCTATACCCTTCTTAATACATGCTAATATTTTATTTGCCTTTGCAGCTTCTTGGCTTTGAGCACTGTTACCTAGGTGGTTGTCCACAAGCACTCCCAAATCCCTTTCAATATCCGATACACCTAGATTTGCTCCATTAAGATTATAAATTGCATGGCTATTTCTCCTTCCCAGATGCATAACTTTACTTTTATTCATATTAAATCTCATCTGCCATTTAGATGCCCATTCCTCCATTTTATGTAAATCCCTTTGGAGGGAAAGCACATCATTATCTGATTTACTTACCTTGCACAACATCGTGTCATCAGTGAAAATGGAGACACCACACTCCAATCCCACCTCTAAGTCATTAATAAATATGTTAAAAAGGAGAGGACCTAATACTGAACCCTGAGAAACCCCACTTACCTCATTAGTCCAATTGGAGTATGTTCCATTTACAACAACCCTTTGCTTCCTGTCTTTCAGCCAGCTCTCAATCCATGAGCAGATATTTACTTCAATTCCTGTATCTCATAGTTTGCACAATAGTCTCCCATGGGGCATTGTATCAGAAGCCTTTGCAAAATCCAAAAAGACTACATCCACTGAGTCGCCTTGTACCAGGTTCCTACTAAAATCCTCATAGAAACTAATTAGATTTGTTTGACATGACCTATCCCTCATAAATCCACGTTGACTCCTACTTATAATACTGTTCAAATACACATATTCTTGTATATTATGCCTTATTAACCCTTCTAAAAGGTTCCTCACTACAGAAGTGAGTCTCACTGGTCTATTATTCACTGGATTTCCTCTTGCTGCCTTTTTAAATATAGGTATCACATCTGCTTTTCTCCAGTCATCTGGTAGAGACCTTGTGTTGAGTGAATCTTGAAAAATTAAATATAATGGTTTGGCTATTACAGAACCCAGTTCCCTCAGTACCCGTGGATGTATTCCATCAGGACCCGGGGCTTTATTAACATTTATTTTTTCCAACCTCTTTTGGATTACTTTCTGTGTTAACCAATTATTTGGCAAAGGTAGTGTAGCCCCATTATGTTGCCGTGTCCCAACCACTGGTACCTCCCTTGTGTATACAGAAGAAAATAACCTATTTAGCTCATCTGCCTTTTCCTGGTCACTAATTTTCAGATGGACTGTGTCACATTGTAATGTTCCTATAGCTTCCTTCCTCGCCTTCTTCCCATTAATATTCTTAGGCCCTCATTCTATTATCTGCCGTAAAACGTCCGCAAAGCCGCGATTCCTTGCGGCCATCTAACGGCCCCGTGTAGAGCTACCTTTACCTTGCAATTCAAATAGACGGCGCCGCAAGGATATCCCCTTACGGCCGGCGTTTTTCCAGCACCCGTAAATCTTGTTTTCCGGCCGCAAAGTCAGAAAACTGTAAATGCAAATATAAATTCGAGATGGCACTGTAAAGCTCCGTAAATGCTAGGCATCATAATGGGGGACATGAGGATTAATAGCAACACCCTCTCAAGCTTGCAAATCAGCCCAAATCCGATATATCATTTACGGTTTACTTTCCGTCCCGTAGTCCCGCGGGCTCGTCCTTGTTAAAACCTGTCCTGTTTCGGAGGTGGAGGGCAGCAAACAAAGCATTGTAGAAGCCAATATATATTCAATACAGCACTGCAAAGCACTGTAAATGATGGGGAAAATAATGGGGGGGGCATGAGGATTAATAGCAAAACATTCTCAAGCTTGCACATCGCAAAATTGTACTTTGATTTTAAAATCCGTACAAGTCCCACGGACTTCAATGATCAAGCCCGTAGCTCCTTATTCAAGCCCGTGCGGGCTTGGAGGGCGCATGTCCTCCAAGCCCGTAGCTTGTTCTTAAATCCTGTACGTGCTTGGAGGTTGAAGGTATCCATTTTGTTACGGTTTTTGCAATCTGCATGGTTTAAGCCTGTAACCCTAAAATGGAGGCCCAAGCATTACAGCCTCCAAATTAACAATTGTTCAAATTAGTTTAATATTCCTCATATGTTTGATTGGTCAACACACATACAGGTTCCATTGTAGCCTCTAAAACAGCCCTATAATAGAATATGTCACCCCAACATTGGCGCGCACAGCAAATGTGTTTTGACAACATGTAGCTGACATTAGCGGTCCCACATCATTGCGCAGTTCTAATGTTTTTGACTACTGCGCGTCGATGAAAGGGCGCAAGTGATATGACCTAATGCCATAAACCCTTCTAACCCTTGTAGCCGCAGCCTAATCCTAACCCTTACACCCCACAGCCTAATCCTAATCATTAGATCCGCTAGCCTCCTGTCGGGCCTGCTGTTGTTGATGCGCGCATGTGTCGGTGCGCAGATGACAGCGCACATTCGATGCACGCTATATAGTTGATCAACGATAGAATACACATCTTGCTCATCACATCTACATTAGAGAATACAAATAGTGGCCAAATCAGACCGCCACTTGGCATATATCAAGTACCAGGGGAATATTTCATTATATGTGGTTAAGTTCTTCAGTTGTGTCCGCCTCTCTGTGACCCTATGGACTGCAGCACATTCAGCTAGGTCTCTGCCTGTGCTGTTCTCCAAAGTTGAAGGCCAAAGAGATTGGAGTGGGTTGTCAGTTCCTCCTCTAGTGGATTGGGATTTGTCTGATCTCTCTGCAATAACCTGCCCACCTACAGTAGCTCACAACTTCATTCAGGTACACATGCTGCTTCACCACTACCACCACCACTTAGCAACCCTCACCCATGTAAATTGATAAATAGCAGAACAGTTTGGAAGTTCACCAAATGGGAATAACTAGATACCTGGCACATGGCTCCCACCAGGATGGGCGTAGCAGAGATTATGCCTGATGCCAGTGAGTTTGCTGTCGATCCCAGAGCTTGCGGCCTTTCCTGATGGGTCAGAGTAGATATGTGTGGTGTATGTTCCCCTGGCCCCCTTCAGCATTGCTAAGTGGTGTGAAGGGGCTTGTGTACCTGAATGAAGCTGTGAGCTATAACATGTAGGGCCACTGTAGGTGGGCACATCATAGCAGAGAGATCAGACAAGGTCCAATCCACTTGAGAAGGAACTGATAAACCACACCAGTATATTTAGCATGCAAACCGTGGATAACAGCACAGGCAGAGACCTAGCTGAATGTGCTGCAGCTCATAGGGTCACAGAGTATCAGACACAACTGAAGAACTGAACAACATACATTACAATGTTTCCCTGCTACTTGATATATGCCATGTGGCGGTGTAATTTGCAAAATAATTGTGTTACCAAATGTAGATGTGATGAGCGAGATGTATATGCAATTAGATAGAGATTATTTAGCCAATGCATGTTCATTATTGGGCAACTAACTGTATTCACACATATGCTAAGTGATGTTGGTGAAGGGGTTTGTGTACTTCAATGAATCTGTGAGCTATACCACGTAGGGCCAGTGTAGGTGGGTACGTCTTAGCAGAGAGGTCAGACTAATCCCAATCAACTAGAGAAGGAACTGGAAAACCACTCCAGTGTCACCTGTCCTATTCATTTTAGGCCCTCAGGGGAATGTTCCTACTCCACAGTATCGCTAATCAGACTTGTCATGGGTATTAACCCTATATTAGTAGTAGATATGATATTTGGGATCATATGATATCTAAAGCTCTTCTGACTCCTCAACAGTTTTAGATGTATTGATCTATTGCATGTTAACTATGGCTCATCAGTTTACATTTATAGGAATGTGACACTAATGTAATGCATGTGGATTTCACAGAACCAAACATATTCATAACACATGGACGCAGTCAGAAAGGTCTAACAAAGCTTTATTTTTTACACAGACCACAATCAGCAGTGGTCAAGATTGTGCATTCACATAACAGTATAACAAAGCTTTATTTGCTAGACAGACCACCATCAGCAGTGGTCAAGATTGTGCATTCACATAACAGTATAACAAAGCTTTATTTGCTAGACAGACCACAATCAGCAGTAGTCAAGATTGTGCATTCACATAACAGTATAACAAAGCTTTATTTGCTAGACAGACCACAATCAGCAGTGGTCAAAACTGCATTAATATCATGAGTGTGGTGTGGGCGGGTCCTTGAAGAGCAAGAGGCTGGAAAAAAGGGGAAACCTACAGGGGTCAATCTAATAGTCTAGAATGAGCATGATGCATAGCACCTACCAGGGTCACATGCTGCAACTGGAACCAGAAATCTCTCCATTTAACTGAAGAAACCATTTATGTGCATAGCACTTACAACTTGTAACTAGATCTGCTCAATGAAACAGATGATTCAACCTTTGGACTGTGTAATCCAATCCAGTTTCACACATACAGTGTGTTGACCAAACAAAAATCTGAAATAAGTGTTCAAATAAAAAAAGCGGAGGAGGATCCAAAATTTTTTTAGAATCACGATGAATGTACAGTACAGTTCTAAATACTGTACCAATATACCAACTCACCTGATTCCCATCTGCAAGCATTACTAACCTTTAGCTAGGTCTGTGGATAATCAGAAATATGGGCAAATAG
Source organism: Discoglossus pictus (assembly GCA_027410445.1). Lineage (NCBI taxonomy): Eukaryota > Metazoa > Chordata > Amphibia > Anura > Alytidae > Discoglossus > Discoglossus pictus. Next base: position 42,283 of record JAPZIH010000759.1, read on the forward strand.
CCATTATTATGGAGAGGACACAAAGGTCAGCAGCCAGATTCAATGTTACTTACATCAGACCCAAAGATCTGTTCTCAGACTGCTATTGAGGTCAGGATCACATGCTTCACTACTGCATATATTATTGCTGGCTGTCATTAACATGCCATTGTGAGACTTTGCAAGTCCACCGCCATAGCGGTATTAGTCTACATTTAAGCTAACAACAATCATGTCGGAGATATCTGGCTATATGATAGCTGTAAGATTGTGGGAGCTGTAAGATTGAAGGCATGTCTACCTGAGAGGCACTGGGAAAACCTTACACCTCATAATTCCTCCACAATGCTTGCAGATGCAGGAGATGCCTTCATGGACCTAAAAAAAAACAAAAATAAAGAAGCAAAAAAAGACAAAACCTAAGAAATAAGGCCTGAAAACATCATAGGGCCTGCAGCATCTCTTCTCAACAGCACTCATTAGTGACAATTTATTGGTCACACTACTAACAGCCTTATTAAATTGCTATGTAACAAATTGAATAGGGCTCTATATAAGCACACAGCATATTTTTTTAAAGAAGTTTTTAGTTGGGGAACTTCTATGCAAAAGCCAGGTCTTCACTAACTAAAAACTTCTGTAAAAAAATATCCTATGTGCTTATATAGAGCCCTATTCAATTGACCAAATCACATTTTAATGAGGCCCTTTGTGTTCTGTTTAACCTGTCACCAATTGATGGTCACTGAGGAGTGCTGTTGAGAAGACAAAAACATGTCTGCAGACCCTATGGGCGTCATTCAATTGTGATTTGGCCAATTGAAAAGCACAGAGCATATATTTAGTTACAGACGTTTGTAGTTAGTGAAGACTTTGCTTTTGGATAGAAGTTCACTAACTACAAACATCTGTAAAAAATATGCTCTGTGCTAAAACATTGCAATTGAATGAGGCCCAATGTCCTCCTCCGCTTGGGCCCAGGACCCACATTACCTGTGCCCATCCTCCGTCTCCCCTCTGGTGGTGATGGTGTGGGGGGGGGGGGGGGGCGGGCAGTGCCAGGCAGCGGTGGTCTGGCCGGTGGCGGACACATGAGAGGAGAGGAGGGGCCAGGCTGCTCTTGACTGGGGGATTGGGAGATCCCCGTTGATGGGGGGCTGGGGACCATCTGCTGTCTGAGCAGCCTGACCTTAAGGTGTTCTGTTGTCATGTGGTGCCTCCTCACCTCCCTGGACAGCCTGGCCAGGCTGTGGGTCATATGCGACCGGAGGCCAGATATGCTGGCATCAATCCTCTGCATGTGGCCTCGATCCGTTGGGAGCTTTCCAGCTGCTACCTTCATGACGGCCAGCATCTCCACCAGCACAGCTTGGCTCTGCGGCGACGACACCGCTGGGTGGGCCTAGTGAGGTGTAGTGGGGAGGTCCACAGCTGAAGCCTGGGGTGACAATGCGCCCGGTGGTGACCAGGCCAGCACACTGTGTGGGGAAGGAGGTGCTGTCCCAAGGGCGTGGGAAGGCCACAGAGCAAGTCTTTGGAGGATGGGCATAGTCCCAGGGCTTGTGGCAGTTGAGCTGGCGAGGTCAATGACCAGCCCATCCTCTGACCCAGGGCCCTCCGATCTTCCTTCCTCCTCCCCCTGTGCTGGAAGATCCTGGTACGGGGCTGATGGCCCCGCCTCCTCTGCCTGGTCACAGGACCCAGAGCTCCTCCTGGATGCTGAGAGATAGAGAAGAAAGGTACATGTCATTAGTATGTTGATTAGCGCATTGATATGTGTTCATTTCTAATTATCTGACATCTAGCCTTGAATATGGATGATTCTCCTCTTTGCAACTCTGATTAGCTATCTTATACTAGCTGTTATCTATTCTTAGGTTTCTGTTCTTGATGGTTCTCGGCTCACAACGCTATCTGTATTACGGCTGCTGTCTGTAACTGCATAGGCTGAACGGGCACACCAATACATGGACTCTCTATTACAGGGGTGTCCAAACTCTTTCCTGGATTGGAAGATATCCTTTCTGTGCACTGGTGAGTCAATCAGGATGACTGAAGAAGCGATTGACTCACCTGTGCGCAGCAGGGTTATCAAATCCAGGCATGTGTGTGGCCCACCAGGACCGAGTTTGGACACACCTGCTCTATTGCTTGATTACTGTTGTGGTGACCAGGAATGACAGTGATTTGTCAGCTTCATGAATTTAATGATGCATCCATCTATCCCTTGTTATTTCATGGAGCTGACATGTCAGTGTCATGCCCATGTGTAGTGTGTGTGATGCACATGTGGTGGCATGTTGCTGTATGTCATATTCACCTGCCATGGAGGCTGGGTCCTGCTGCTCCACCGGGCCTGAAGCTCCAGCTGCGGCGGAGGGTGCAAGTATGGCCCTTGCAATAACATCATGTCCCAGGTACTTGACCCTCCGCCCCTCGGCCTCCTGCGCCATCTTCTTCCTCACCGCGGCCCTGATGTCGTCAAACCGGTGCTTAATGGACCGCAGACTCCGTCCACGGCCCGCCACACCATTGACCAGATCGACCACCTGCTGCCAAGCATTAGCCCTGGGCCCAGCCTTGACTTCCCTACCCCCCGAGGTGATGACGGGGCGGGCACGGATGGCCTCCAGGAGGACCATGTTCTCCTCCCGGCTATAATTGTGGGCCCTGGATCTGCCGCCAGCCTCTTGCTCTCCAGACTGGGGTTGAGGACCCTCTCCACTCTCCTCCTCCCTCCTCTCCTTCCTCCTCCTACTCTCCTCTCCCTCCTCCCTCCTCTCCTCCCTCCTCTCCTCCCTCCTTCCTCTCCTCCCTCCTTCCTATACTCTCCTCCATCCTCCCTCCTACTCTCCTCTCCTCCCTCCTTCCTCTCCTCTCCTCCCTCCTTACTCTCCTCTCCTCCCTCCTTACTCTCCTCTCCTCCCTCCTTCCCTCCTCTCCTCCCTCCTTCTCCTCCTCTCCTCCCTCCTTCTCCTCCTCTCCTCCCTCCTCCTCTCCTCCCCCCTTCCTCCTCCGCTCCCTTCCTCCTCCTCCTCTCCTCCCTCCTCCTCCTTCTCCTCCCTCCTCTTCCTCCTCCTCTCCTCCCTCCTCCTCCTCCCTCCTCTTGCTCCCTCCTCTCCTCCCTCCTCCTCCTCTCCTCCCTCCTCCTCAACTACTACCTCCTCCTCACTCCTCCCCTCCGCTTCCACGCCCCGGGACTCCCTGCCACTCCCCTCCCCTCTGCTCCTCTCCCTCCATCACCACCTGAAAAGAAAGAGAAATTAAGAAATGTTTTAGTGGGTTTGCCTTCTCCCCCCTCGTCCCCCATTCTGATCGCCTATAACACTATTTCTGCTTGGATATCAATGTTGTAACTAACTGCAGTAATCAACCTTAAGTGGACAGAGCCTGTGACAGCAGTGGGATGAAAAGCATGTACAATGCAACTTGTATACCTCCAAACTCCTTTGTGCCGGAAAAAAATCACAAACACTCCAGAAACCTATGAACAAGAAAAAGAACGCAATTGTACTTCTTTACATCGTAATCCGTAAATGTAGTAACGTATTTCCGTAAAAAGAACATAAAACGCGACTTGATAATAAAGCAACTTACCGCCTCTCACCCACCAAGCTCCGGGAACCGCGTGCTACTTCGTCCGAAATCGCAACACAGTCGAGGCGTGGGCGCGTGTCATTCCTATTTATTCACTCCCACTGTCAATCAAATGGTCTATCTCGTAAGTGATTGGCTGTGAGACCAGTGGCGCGATGCGTGATTCCGCTATTGGATGGTTCGTGCCGGGCGCGCCTAAACGTCACAGCCTTCCTACATTCTGAAGGCCGCGATTCGCGCCTGGCTAGATTAAATTTACGTCCGCATCCGTTGAAGTCCACACGATGCACTTACGGCATTGGAATGAAACCGGGCTGAAAGGGCCCTAAAAGTATAAATGAAGCAATAAAAGGCATTCAAATTACTGGAAAAACAATCCCCAATGATCAAATATGTTAATAAAAGATATATTTTTATTGTCATGTACATCCTCAATATGGCGGCCATATTAACCCTTTAGCACTCAGAAAGGCTAGAATGTGTCCCCTAAACATATCAACATTATCTGATTTACATCTCTCTTATCACATCTACTTTTTGGAACACAAATATTGGCTATATTTCAACGCCACATTACATAGATCATGTAGCATGGGCCCAAATTCAAATGTGGGCCAGAATATTAGGGGTTACTAATTAAAATGGCTAAACCAATCCAATCAGGGAACTTCATAACATGATGAAGCTTAGATACACCAGTGAGCTTTTCCATTTGTGAAATCCACCAGGATAATCACAGCTGTGGTAATTAGCAAGCTATAAAACCACATCATCACCCATGAATTAGCAAGTCTGAATCATCATGGATAGCAGCAACCTGAGTGCGGTGTATATGTATTTGAGTAGAGCGCAGCGTCGTAGGAATGGATATTTGTTTTGAATGTTGCAGAGTGGAAACCCAGCTGTCAGGGGTGCGACTGAGGAGTGGCAGAGGCGTGACAGAGAGGGGCGGCTGGGAGTGAATGTGGGTGAGCGTGCTGATGCAATCCATGGTGGTCCGGAACCAAGCCAGGCAAGTGGCTCATCACAGGATATGCCTAGGGTCATGGTGGGGGGTCAGTTAGGGGAGAGAGCTCCAGTGGCACAGGGACATGGGGATATGAGGGCACCTGCAGACAGGGAGGAGGACCTTGATGTGGGTGATCAGCTGATGGGGGGGCCAGATGAGAGACCCCTAGAGGGTGTGGCACATGAAGTGGGGGCTCCTGCACAGCCAGACCCACAGGGGGGTGAGCAGGCCCAGGAGCCTGCCAGGAGGCTTCGTGCACCCAGGTTGTACAGGGAGAGAGTCACATTAGGGTTAACTGATGTGGAAGTGTATGAGCGTTTTAGGCTAACCCGTGCCAGCCTGGAGGAGCTCTATGCGGACCAATAGAGCCATCCCAGGCATGACACGGATGTTAGCCGCCATACACATCCTATCATCTGGTTGTTTTCAGAACACTGCTAGCATAGTAGGAGGAATGTCTCAGGCAAGCCTTTCAAGGTGCCTGAGCACATTCCTCCATACTATCGTTCCGAAAGCTGCCAGATACATCAGTTTTCCACACACTGGGAGGTATCCCCAATGTGCTCGGTGCTATAGATTGTACACATGTAGCATTGATACCTCCTAGAGAGCAAGAAGCGCTGTTCAGAAATCGCAAACACTATCATTCCATCAATGTACAGGTTGTTTGTGATGCAGACATGCGCATACAAAATGTGGTTGCAGGCTTCCCGGGAAGTACTCATATCATATCCTGTGTCAGTCATCCACCCATCTTTATTTTGAGTCTGGACAAGCTCCACCTGGGTGGCTACTGGGTGAGTACCCATAAAGGATCCCCTAACATATACATCATGTTCCACTGTAATGCTATTCCATTGTTGCACGCAAAATGCGCAACGACGCATGCGCCAACAGACAAAAGAGAGTCCCTCAATAGCGCGCACAACATCTGCGCGCAGGAGTTGAGATAAGGACTTAAGGGTGGACTTAGGGGTTTTAGGGTTAGGGGTCTTTGGGCTAAGGCTTTGGATTCTGAGTGTTAGTGGGGTCTCAGTGGTTCGGGTTTGGTATGGGGTCTGAGGGCTCGGGTCAGAGGGTTTTGGCCCATTAGGCAATAGATTCTACAACTTGCGCTCTTTGATCGACTCACATTTTGCCACACAATTTTCAACAGTGCGCTACTGTCCGCGCTCATTTGCCGTGCGCCCTAAAGAAGGTGTGCCGACTGAGCCATTGCATCGTAGCTTGTTGCTGTGCCTAACCCGATGTGACCTGGTCATAGGAGTAGGAAGTTCCAACCCAGAGATCCCTAAACTAACGTCACATTAATCATTGTGTATATTTACAGATGCTTTAACGAGCAGCACAACCTCACATTCATATCTACATCTCCCATTTTTGTTTCCTTCAGGTGATGCAGGATATAGGTGTTTGCCGTGGTTGTTGACCCCTGTGAACAATCCACGCACGGAGGGGTAGGAGAGGTACAATGCGGCCCATGCCAGAACCCAGAATGTAATGAAGCGCACCTTTGGCCTCCTGAAGATGCGCTTCAGATGTTTACATTCCACTGGCGGGGCGCTACAGTATACACCAGTGAAGGTTTGTCACATCATCATGGCCTGCTGTTGTCTGCACAATATAGCAGTACAGGCAAACTGTCTGGGGAACATTGATGATGCTCTGCTTGAACCGTCGGAGCGTCCAGTACCTCCCCCTGGTGAGGATAACGTTCAGGGGTCACAACTACGTGCCCACATCATTCGGGAGTACTTCCCATGTAAGTCTGAAACTAATAACAACCAACTATAATGTACCTTGATTATGGTTACTAATACATCTCTTTTCTCCTTCCCCATTGTCATACAGAATATCCAACAGTACACAGTAGAGGATAGCTTTGTGATGTAACATATGTCTCGTGACGCATTCTGTAATACTGGATCAACTACAGCCTGCTCTGATATCCGTTAATGGTAAGTATGCGCATATTCCCATACACATCATATATATTGATATCTGCCAACCTCCAGAAGCTAAGCTAAATGGATGGTCTGATGTATTCCACAATGTCAATGGATATAGGCCTCACAATCGTATTTGAAAACATCTTCACAGAACAGTAATGTTCCCATTGTCTGATCATGCTATTCCACATCCCATGGAGGTCAATGCAATTCATAGCAATCTGGATATATGAACATACCAGCATATTGTAAACCATAATAAATGTACCTCATGGGATGCAAAGAGGGGATCTCTCCAGTTCTTTGTCAGCGAATGCTGGTAAAAGCATTCTCAGTCAGATAACAGGAATAGTCTCAAGGATGTGTTAACTAGGAATCATTGTGCAATATATCATATGGATTGTGTGACTCATATCATCATATTGCCATTACAGAACTGTTGCCGTGTGTCAACACATTGTTTACCCACACAGACATGGGAAACGACCTGTACAGCAACAGAACATCAGCTACATCAATGTCGTCTATATTGTAAGTGAGTATTTGCGGGAAACATGTGCATGTATGCATGAGAGCATGAGAGGAAATAACTAATAACTCCATTAATGTAGGCCTAACTTTCTTTTCCCCAAGACATCCCCTATGTATTGCTGAAGCGGTCAGAAACGTTTATCGGACCATGCAGACGTGTCCTGGGGGAACAGATCTCTTCGTTGAATACTCCATTTGATCTATCCAAGGTAGAGAACCACATGTGGATGTATCAATATGTGATAGTAGGGATCTTCTATTTTTATTACAGGCTGCACTGGTCTCTCTGTCTCTCTCTGTCTCTCTGTCTGTCTGTCTGTCTGTCTCTCTCCTCATCCCACCCACCCCTGTTTACCCTTAATTTATTGAGTCACACAAGTCTTCGACACATGAACAATTAGCAACTTCTGCTAACTATCCCAATTAACCCTTTACACTATGTTTTCTCTTGTCTTCTTCCTCACATCCCCTGCCTTTTCCTCGGACTCTTCTTTACTTCTCCCCTTTTTGTCTCCAACATTTTTATTTCAACTCTCATGCCCACCTCTCTCCTTTTATTCGCCCATCAGCTAATCTTACTCAAGCTGTGGTTAAACTATGTGTCTCCTAACTGTCCCATCTGCAGATTACATTATCTGTCCACATGGGCCAGATACCTTATTACATAATAGTGCATCGCACTTTACATCTGATCCCTTTCCTCTCCGACTAATGCATATTTTTCTACTTGACACAACTTCCTTCCTATGTATCTCTCACTTACTTGTTAACCTTGATATTCCTTATCTACTCTTCCCCATGTCCATTACCTTTAGCTTGGAAGTGGTGATTTTCGAATCTTGTGGGGGCCTTTGGGAAGAAATCAGTTATCAACAGACTTTACGCTCAAAACAGGGCCCTCCATTTTCTTGCGTTGGCAATATTACATACTGTATATTTTCGTGTTCTTCTCGCCTGTACAGCGCCACGGAATATGTTTGCACAATACAAATAAATGATAATTAGACTAATCATAATATTCCCACATCAGGACAAATTAGTCTGGGCCATCATTATCATCTGACAGATGGTTAGCTTGTACGAGATCCCAATGCATAACATGTGTGCTGACATACCTGCATCTGTTGGTGGCTGCTCATATGGCATATGTAAGGTTTCCACTAATATATTATTTGTGTGTTTGTATTCCAGATCACGGTCAGAAAAAGGCATGACGATAAACATCATGACATTCCATGGCCATGTCAATGTCCTCATGTATGTGCATGTGTCCGTTTCATTGCTTTGTTGGATCCAGTTTGATATCTGATTACCTTGACTGAATAGCCGATATGTGTCACGAGACAATTTCACTATACAATGCAGATGTGATGTGACATCTGTCAGCTGATGTTCCTGGTATATCCACAGCATGTGTATATGTACTCATATAGTCTACCTCGATTCATATGTACCTATTGGTTTAGACATTCTATCCTCTCCTCTACTTGGACTGTTGTGAAGCCTGCAGCACAAACCCTTCCAGATCTTTTCTTCAGTGCTGATGTGACCCTCCCTGTTCATATGGGGAAGAGTAAATCCAGGCTTGGGACTTAACAGTTAATGAGGTTACGTTAATCTTCAGTTATGCATATGCAACAACAGTGAGTATAGATGCTCAATCAGAGAACAAACTACCCTTGATATTGCCTGGTTTGTTGTGAGTTATCTGCAATAAGTAACATCTGACTGATAAGGTCCTCGTCAGGTCACCATCTTTTTGACCAAGGTTATCTATGTGCTGCTTATTGTTGCGTGAGAACTTACCTCATGGGCTCATAGCATTCACTGATTGAGCACTTATACTTCTGATGTTGCATCAGAGTGTCCGTTTAAGACAAAAGCATACATTTTGCTCTCCCCATATGTATATCACCTTATTCTGGATTATTGTGGTCTTTCCTTATTGACTGTTATATATATGTAGTAACAATAATGAGATCTATTATATTGCCTAATGTTGGGTGATACACTGTAAATCCCATGATCATCTATATCAATGTAATTTACCTTGCCTGCATTCTGCTCTCATATCCCTATTTCCCTGTGTTACTTGGATTTTGTATCCTACCCCCCTCCACCATAATCCTTTGCATACCTTTGTTGATTAGTCAACCTGTGGCTTTGTGGCAAGCTAGCTTTGTTAATTTCTGTAAATAGTAAATATGATTTATCCGAGATGTTCTTTGTGTCTGCCTCGTCAATGTTGATACCATAGCATTTCTGTAACATCAATGAAAGGACCTTCAGACTCCACATCTGTGCTCTGCACCATCAGTTAGGGGTGTCAATAGAATTCTCACAGTGTGTTTGCATTACTGATTTCAACCATGAGGGAAGGTTGGTATTAACAATCTATATGACACAAAAACAGACAAATGAGACAGGTGTCTGTAAGTGGCTCACATCCTAATAGTGAACATACAGGGCCTCATTCAATTGTGATTTGGGCAATTGAATAGGGCTCAAAATAAGCACATAACATATATATTTTTTAAAGTTTTTAGTTAGTGAAAACCTTGCTTTTGGATAGATGTTTACTAACTAAAACATTTTTCAAAGAATATATGTTATGTGCTTATTTAGAGCCCTATTCAATTGGCCAAATTGCAATTGAATGAGGGCCACAGTATCTAACAGAAGTGAGTACACCCGTCACATTGTTGTTAATATATTAGTATATCTTTTCATGTGACAACACTGAAGAAATGACACTCTGCTACAATGTAAAGTAAGTTTGCTGACCCATCAATAACCCAATGCACAGCCATTAATGTCTAAACCATTGGCAACAAAAGTGAGTACACCCCTAATTTGAAATGTCCAAATTGACACTAAATGTCAATTATGTGTGGCCACCATTATTTGCCAGAACTGCCTTAACCCTCATGGCCAGGGAGTTCACCCGAGCTTCCCAGGTTGCCACTGGAGTCCTCTTCCACTCCTTAATGATACATCAGAGCTTTTTGATGCTAGAGACCTTGCACTCCCCCACCGTCAGTTTGAGGATGCCCTTCAGATGCTCAATATGGTTTAGGTCTGGCGACAAGCTTGGCCAGTCCATCACCTTTACCTTCTTTAGCAAGGCAGTGTCATCTTGGCGGTGTGTTTAGGGTTGTTATGTTATGTTGCCCTGCAGCCCAGTCTCCCAAGGGAGGGGATCATGTTCTGCTTCAGTATGTCACAGTACATGTTTGCATTCATGGTTCCCCTTAATGAACTGTAGCTCCCCAGTGCCGGAGGCAGTCACGCAGGCCCCGACCATGACACTCCCACCACCAAAAGTATACATCTATACTGAGCAAAAGTAGTTGAAATAATACCTAAATTACAGATAAATGGATAAGTCACAACGAACACAAAAACATTGATATGAGATGAAACCCTCATTTTGAACCTAAACAGTGATGCAGAGAGAGGGGAGGCAGCATCTGACATCATTAGGTAAATGCATATAGGGGGAATCCACACAACATATTATATAAAACATATATAGACATGCATATATGTTTGGTCTGGGCCTGCATGCATGCTGCCAGCACTGAGGAGCTACAGTTCTTCGAGGGAACCCATGAATGCCAACATGTACTGTGACATACTGAAGCAGAGCATGATCCCTCCCTTCGGAGACTGGGCCGCATGCCAGTATTCCAACATGATAACGACCCCAAACACACCTCCAAGCCGACCACTGCCTGGCTAAAGAAGCTGAAGGTAAAAAGTTGATGGACTGGCCAAGTAGGTCACCAGACCTAAACCCTATCGAGCATCTGTGGGGGCATCCTCAACTGGAAGGTGGGGAGTGCAAGGCCTCTAACATCCACCAGCTCCATGATATCATCATGAAGGAGTGGAAGAGGACTCCAGTGGCAACCTGTGAAGCTCTGGTGAACTCCATCCCCATGACGGCTAAGTCAGTGCATGAAAATATTTACACTTTCACTTAGGGGTGTACTCACTTTTGATATTTACCCTGAATGAATATCTCCATGTGTCAGAAACACGAATATCATGCATCACCGTTACTGGAATCAAACTCAGGAATATTACCTCCACCCTCAGCTGCACTAGTGGCCCAACCCTACATTAACATAGGGCTGGTATATTGAAGGAAGATGTATGTACTAATACAATAACGTTGTTGTGTAGCATTCATCTGGTGTTTAACAATCATGGTACAGTACAAACGAAAACAAAAAATGATAATGTGAGCAATACATAATATTTAATCTTATGTTTGCAAATTATAGAAACAAAAAAAGAAAATTGGAGGCAAACATTCCGTCGATTTGAACCTAAAGAGATAAGAACAAGACATCAATTAGAATAATATACGCATTGACTGCAACACCTCAACGTCAATAGATCTTGGACATCAATTGCTTCTACATGCAAAATGAACATGTTCTCACCTATTTCCGCTTTCGCTTGTGTGGTTCATGACTCTCCTGGCCTTTGGCAACCGTTGCCCTAGGCCGGCCACGACCTCGTCGAAGGGTTGGCGGCTCTTCTGCCCTGGATGCTGGGGGCAAGGTCTGGGAGGTTGAGGAGGTACCCTGTTCTTGGGGATGGCCTTCTGGGACATTTCGGACCTTCGGGCATACTCCTCCATTACACGGTGATGCCGCTTCAACTCCTGCAATGCCTGGTCATTTTGCTGGCCAAGCTCCATGACCTGGTGATGCCGCCTCAACTCTTCAAACATCCGGTCATTGTGCCGTCTCATCTCCAGCATGAACACTTGATTTTGCTCCTGCTCATGCTGGAGATGAGCGAGGAAATCGTGGCACTGGGCCGCTGACAGTGCCGGACTACCTGGCGCGGACCCAGACCACTGTGTCCTCTGGGTGGTGGCACGGCTGTGTGGAGTGTCCTGCCGGGCCGGAGTGGCCTGCGGGGCCGGAGTGGCCAGAGTAGCCTGCGGGGCCAGAGTGGCCAGAGTAGCCTGCGGGGCCGGAGTGGCCAGAGTAGCCTGCGGGGCCGGAGTGGCCAGAGTAGCCTGCGGGGCCGGAGTGGCCAGAGTAGCCTGCGGGGCCTGTGTGGCCAGAGTAGCCTGCGGGGCCTGTGTGGCCAGAGTAGCCTGTGGGGCCGGAGTGGCCAGAGTAGCCTGCGGGGCCTGAGTGGCCAGAGTAGCCTGCGGGGCCTGTGGGGCCTGAGTGGCCAGAGTAGCCTGCGGGGCCTTTGGGAGCCACATGCCCTGCCGGGGGCCCATGCTCCAGGGCACCATTTCTTGGGGATCCAGACTGGGCCCAACTGGGATGGGACCACATTGGATGTCCCCACATTTGGCCAGCCCACATTGGCTGTGAGCCAGGCGGCGCCATTATCCTGGCTGGAGGGGCCATTGCTGGAGCCAATGGCTGGCATCTTGTGGAGGGCCCAGGTGGACTTTCTGCTGGTGGTCCTGCTGCAGGTGGTGTTGCTGCAGGTGGTCCTGCATCTTGGCATGGTGCAGGAACCTGAGGAGGCAGGGGACGCCTGGCTGGTACTGAAATGAGACAAGATTTGGATTTGAGTATTGTTGTTTCCATATCTCTGAGATCATAGTGACTTGGAATTGGCTGTGAATGTTTGATGCAAAAATTGATCTGCATCATTAGTATTGTTGATCCTGGCTGGGATCTTTCCTGTTATGTGACAGCGACTGCTGGCAGCAGCAGTTGGACCAAGGGGCTGATAGATGGCGCTGCCGCTGTTATATACATAATTTTCACCTTACACACAAGCCCAAAAGCACTAGCCCTCACCCTAATCCGAAACTCTTACCTTAACACCACCATAACCCACTAAATCTGCATGATTATATAATCTCAAGGAAAATGCTGTGACATGTAGAGGCTGCTCACTGCTGCTACCAGCAGTCATGGTCAGATAACAGGAAAGGGCCCATGGCTCATATGACTATATGTAATGCTGGTGCAGGACACGTGCTCATCTGAATCTGTTGGCCAGTGTGTGAGACAGACCAATCTGTGACCAATCCTCAGCAATGGGAGTTAACATGTTAATGTAACATGGTCCAGACTAGGCTGTTACACGACACAAACTTTCAGTCCATCAGAGTCTGTATCCGCATATGCTGCAGTGTGCACATCCATACATGTAGTCTCATGGGGATGTACCAGCTATACCGGACCTATCCTGTTGTATGTGCGCATCTCTGGAAGTGCACCGCCACCGACTTTAGCTACGTCAGCCCAGCAGGCCGGGTAAGTGATTATGGGTTTCGGGTTCTGACTACAGTTAGGGGGTATGGGTTAGAGTTAGAAAGTGGGGTTTAGGGGGTTAGGGTTAGAGGGTTAGGGGCTTTGGGTGTACCAACTATTTTTGACGGCTACATGGGGACGCAAGCGCAGCCGCATCCCTAGAGTCAGCGGCGGCACTCTTCCAGCGCATACTGAAATGCCCACATAAAACAGGATACATCCGCTATACCTAGTTTCAAGATGTACATGGGTTCTAAGCAGTAGGAGTGTTAAGCCAAACAGCTATGAATGGGCCAGTTTAACATGGAGTAGAGTGCGACAGGGGAACTCATGACAATAAACAAACAATTGCAATGGAGTTGTCATGTATGCTTTATATGCACTCTGAACCAACAGCAAACATAACAGTAACATCAATAGATTTGCAAAACGGTATCATAATCAGTTGTGGGAGGAGGTATTGGACATATATTTCATTGCTAACAATTCTGACAAGTATATTTCTTTACGCTGGATTTACATGATTTTTGCTGCCTCATATATATGTAGTCACAACCAGATATCTTACAGTGCAATTCAACGTCAGTTATCTATCTGTGTGGGGTACATGTGTGTACATATGAGGGTGTTAAGGTGTACATGGTACTCACATTGCAGGCTTTGTGACTGACCCGTGTCCACCAGGCCAAGGAGGCCCACGGCTGCAGCTGGCTGGATCATGTCGCGCACTGTGGCCTCCCAACCGGGGTATGTAAATGTTTCTGGCGGCCCACCACTGGTACCGGTGCTGGACAGACTGCCAGGTACGATTTGCATACCCCAGCGAAGAGACTTCAGCCGCTATTGTCCTCCTGGCATCTGTCCTTTGCCTGGGCCTCACCTCGCTCCCACCGGTTAGGATGGAGTGGTGTGCTTGAACTCCTCTAATGAGAGTTTCAATTTCCTCCTGGTTAAAGTTTGCTGCCCTTTTTCGGGCAGCAGCAGCAGCTTGTTGGCCAGCCTGTGGCTGGGGGCCCTGCTCTCCCTGGCCTCTACCTTCACTGCCTTCTCCCTCCATCTCTCCTCCTCTCCTCACTCTCTCTTGCTCTCAAAACCCTCCAACTCCAAGACCTGTGTGTCCATTTGCACAGCATACAACACAGTCACAGATTTACAAATTTCCCTCCCTTTTAAACTATTTGTGGCCTAATTGTCATCTTCCTATTGGTTAATTGATTTCAGGTTTGATTTCAGGATTACGGGCTTGAGACTTTTGACCGTAGCTTCTTGGTGAAGCACGTATGGGTTTGGCGGATGATTGCCCTCCAAGCCCGTAGCTCGTTATTCAAACCCGTGCGGGCTTGCATGATAGATGAAGTTAAATATCTTTATTTGCGGATTTGAGAGTAGGGGAATGTTGAGCTATTAATTCTAAAACCAAACATCACTTTCACTTCTGATAAAAGTACAGGATGGCTTTTCTATGCTACGACTTGTAAGTAAGCCCTTTACGACCCGTAGGTCTATTTTACCCATTTATGGACTTGACGGAGGCTAATCCCGCAGCCTTTGCAGGTCTGAGGTGCTCCAAGCCCTCGGGACTTTGTCCACGGATAATTGACAAGAATTTAAAAAAGTTTTTTTTACGGATTTGAGTGTACGGGAATGTTGTGCTATGAATGCTAACACCTACAATCACTTTATAGTCTCCTCAGAGTGCAGGATGGCTTTATTATGTGCTTATTTGTGTGCCTGTGGGACCTTTTTGCTGCAAGTAAGCTGCGGCTCGGTTTTAGCCTTGGAGAGAGGGTTCCCGGAGCAATTGAATAGCAACCGGGGCTTTCTTGCGGCCGAAACTCTTGCGGACGTTTAAGATCAAAGGCTTTCCTCCGGCGCGTGCGTCCGCAAGGGATTACAAGGCGCCGGAAGGGAATAGAATAGGCAAATAGCCTGCGGCCGGTCCTTGCGGCCCCGCATCTCCTACGGCCGATAATAGAATGAGGCCCTTAGTATTTTAGGGTTAGTCTTACTCTCTTTTGCAATTAATTTTTCATTTTCTATTTTAGCCAGTCTAATAGCTCTTTTGCAAGCCTTGTTGATTTCCTTGTACTCCTGTAAAGCAGTCTCTGTCCCCTCTTGTTTGTATAATTTAAATGCCTGTTTTTTACTCCGTATCTTGATCTTTAAATCATTGTTAAGCCACATTGGATGGGATTTACTCATTTTACTTTTATTCCCACATGCTTTATATGCCGATGTGTATGTATATTTAGTAAGGATTTAAATGTTGTCCATTTATGTTCAGTGCTTTTACCTATCAGTTCTCTGTCCCAGTCTATACTTTATTTTGCTGCCCTTAGACCGTTAAAATCTGCCCTTTTAAACTTAAGAGCTTTTGTTGGCTCTTTAACATTTAGTTTTTTTAATTCAATCTCAAATCAGACTGTGTTTCCCAAAGGTTGACCTATTCCAACATTTGATACTATATCAATATTATTTGTGATGACTAAATCTAAGATAGGTCCACAGAGCCTACTAGAAATTAAGCTATCGTTTCTACCGGTCCTTGTGACTACCAAGCCGTTGCTCCTTCCTCCTTCCTGTAGTCTCTGCCTAACAAATTCTGTAGTATGTTACCTTCAATGGAAAGCTTCCAAATATTGATGTACATTTTCGCTCCTTTTAATTCTTTATCTACACTAAGTGTTCCTAGGTTGGTACCTACAAAACCAAACATTAGTATTAAGTTCCCGGTCATTCTTGCCATGGACTATGGACCTGAAGTTTGGAAAGGAGTCATCGGCAAACAAGTAGATGCAACTTACGGAAACTTGGGTCAAGTATTTGCTCATATGAAAAATATATCAACTGCAATGGAGAGCAATGACTATGATGAAAACACAATATAATTATGGCTATCAACTGGAAAGAGCAATGGCGGTGATGAAAACACAACACATTTTTTGCTGTCAAGTGGAAAGGAGAGGAACGGCGGTGATGAAAACAATAGAGTTATTGCCATCAACTGCAAAGGAGAGCAATGGCGGTGATGAAAACACAATAGAGTTATGGCTATCAACTGTAAAGGAGAGCAATGGTGGTGATGAAAACACAACACAGTTATGACTTGGTTTTAGAAATAGGGTTAAAGATGGCTGAGAAATAGAAATACACCCAAGCTTTTGGGGTGTGGGGGGGGGGGGGGGGGATTTACAGTCTCAAACTCCATATTGATTTGTCAGCAAACCTATGCTTATATATATATACTAGCAACTTGCCCGTTAAAAAATTACAGCAATTAAATGTGTATGTTTTGAATTCTGTTGTGGACGTAATATGAGTATTTCACACTTTTAACGTTTTTCTTATCTATAAAGAAGTTCAATTATTATATTAAACATGTTTATTTTTTTAACATACAACGTTTAGGTGACCAACTGGTAAATCATCTTTTTTTAAGAGTAGTAACATTTTAAGGTAAGAACAGGTCAACATTGTATTAATGAGTATTGTAAACATGACATATTGTTTTGTAACATGCAACTTAACAACTGGTAAACTAAATAGGTATTGAATCCAGAGGAAGGCAAACAGAAAAAAACCCCATTGAAACTTAGCCAATTGTATCAAAGGGGGAAACAATTAATTAATTCCTGACCCCATTAACTGGTGATTGGACTACTCCCTGGATTAATAGTCTCCATTGAATTATACATTTAAATTGTACAACAAAAGCTCCTCCTTTTTAACATGAACTTTTAAATATATGCAATGAAACAACTTTATAACAACATTATAAACAGTAACTTAATGAAGTCACATTTTAACTTTAAAGCAAAGTGTTTTGTGTGGCTAATCATGTTAAAAGGCCACTTCCATGAAATTTCAATATGTTACTTTGTCTTTGTTTTTGTTTTTTTGTTGGTTGACATTTTGTTGTTGTTGTTGTAATTTTTTTAAATGGCACATAGTTTCCTATGTGAAATAGTGGTCCTCTAAAAAGAAACCACCAAACATAAAAGTTCATCTGCGGGGTATAACCACTGTTCTCTATGATTTTTGCCATTTTATAGAGTTTCTTATGGAAATAGTGGTCCTCTAAAATGAGTCGGAGTGACATAAAATTTAGTCCTCGAAATCAAACCACTGTCTACTCTATATTTTTGTTTTTTTTGTTGTTGTAAATTTGTTCTTGAGATGAAAGTATTGTTGGGAAATGGCACATAGAGTTTCTTATGTGAAATAGTGGTCCTCTTAAAAGAGTCCCAGAGATATATAAATTTTGTCCTGGAAGTAAAACCACTGTTCTCTATGTTTTTTGCCATTTTATAGAGTTTCTTAGTGAAATAGTGGTCCTCTAAAAAGAGCCAGAGTGACATAAAAGTTCATCCTCAAAATAAAACCACTGTGCTCTATTTTTTTTTAAATTTTCTTGTGAAATTGTCATTGAGGTGAAAGATTTTTTTTTTGTTGTTGCCATGTCTTGTATTGTTATATTTTTTTGAATTAAAGTTATAGTACCTCATAGTAGACAATGTGACCAATCTTGACTTTGGTTGTTTTCAATGTAAACTTAAAAAGCCTCTGGATTCTTGCATCTTGAGAATGCAACATACAGCTGGCCATGTGCAAATACTGGTTCTTCTAAAAAAAAATACCCAGAGATTTGAAAGTTTGTCCTTGTGATTTATTAATGGACATGGCAAATGCCATGATGATGGGAAATTGTCTCCTTTGAAGTGCAAAAGGGAGGCTACTTTCACTTCATGCTAAATCTATTCTTGGTATGAAAACTCTTTCTCCTTTATGGGTACCAGTTAGAATTTCAGCATGTATGAAATGGTCCTTTAATTCTTGAACAATTAATCTGGTCCCATTGCATAGGCCTTTTTTTGGGTTCATATTTCGCAGTAACATTATTATTCAAATTATTCAGTGACACTCTTGATGGAGAGTTTGTTGGAAATGATAGAAATATGCAAATGTTGAAATGCAGTGTAAATATTAATTGTTATTTCTTTTGCTAAGAGCATAGATATTTTTTGTAAATGTGCAACATATTAGCCCACAGAAACATTTATCTGTGTTTGAAATTTTCTCTTCTATGTATTTTTGTTGTAATTATTATTTTATGAATTTTAATCATTTATAGATGTTTTCCATCTTACTATAGATAAATAATCTATTTTACTATTTTCTGTCCATGAATAATGTTATTTTTCTCCATATTATATGATATTTCTTTATTTATTTTTTATTATTAATGTATTAAGTTATTATTAATGAATTAAAGCTTACCTTTGTTGTGTAATTTGCCGTTTTTGAACTTCTAAAGGGATAGGCAAGTTGCTTGAGAAGTAACGCCACCAGTGAAATGTCCAGTCACACTGTTCATCACCTGAGGAGAAATAGAGTAATTTCTAGAAAGTCTCCAGTATTAATAGAGTGTCAGCCCAAGTAGAAACCGTTAAAATGTAATGCGCAGTTCTATCCGCCATTTCGTGGAAGTTATGTGCTTGGTGTATGCAAAATGGCATAAATGTTGTATATGTTACGCGCCTCGCAATGTGGTATTGGGTTGGTGTAAGTGTTGCAAGTTTGTTGTTCATTTCTACACGCTTGGGCCTCGTTTTCGTTTGTTTCGTCCGACATTTTGTTTCTCTCTTAGGCGATTTTCGTTTGTTCAAAAAGGCTAAATATGGGTCCAATGAACTTGCAACCTCACTCATATACATCCTGATTGTGGCCCTGTGGTGTGAGTTTGTAAGTTAATTTGTGCGATATTTGTGTATTTTTTTTTTTTGTCGTGCAGCAGTTGTTCTGGTAAATGTGTATTTTTGCGTGTTCCGTATTTGTAGCGAAGTCCGGACTTTGTGCGGGGTCCGTATTTTGTCAAAGTGTTACGGGTCGTATTTATTTTAATGCGATTTTTTTCAAACACCTACGGGTCTGGGAGTGGAAATTGTAAAATGGAGCTTCGTGTTCATCTGTAGTGTGGCGGTTCGTAGGGATCACATATTATAATTGTCCAACTACGATTCGTTGTCATGCTGTGTTGCTTGCTGCGTACGACTGAGCTTGGGCAATGTGCGCCGCAGGTGCTCATTGCTGGTGAGCCTCGCATAGCGAGGCGAGCCGTTAAACACGCATGACTTAGAAAAAAATCCCACCTTGGAACCAACCTTAACGTAACAAACACCAACAAGCACTAAGAATCCGACTATAAGGGTCGACCCGCGCTCAACTAAAAACAGTGAAAACATACCAAATACATAAAAAGCTTACCCATAGCAAGGGGGGGGGGGGCACCCAGGACCTCTGAAAGTGAAGTTACACCTCCATTTAAGTCCAAATTCCCGAGTTCAGACCAACGAAAATCCGCTAAGCGAGAGAAAAAATGGCCACCCAAAAAAGCGAAAACGAGGCTCACAGCCCAGCCACGTACAAATTAGACAAGAAGGGATCCGAGATAAGCTCGGAAACCCGCATTAACCCCAGGGGATCCGAGATAAGCTCGGAGCCCTGCATTAACCCCACATTAACCATCGCAGTGGGGTTCCCGATTGCACGCGATTGGGGTCCCCTGCTGCAATCAAAATTCAAAATGACTGCGTTACAGGTCCTTAAAGGACCTGTTGTAAAAGAAAAAAAATATACACTGTCACCCTGTCAATCACTGATAAAACCCTCATTAACCCTGTCACTCATGGGGGTCAATATAGACCCCCATAAGCCCTTCATTAACCCTGTCACTAATGGGGGTAAATACAGACCCCCATAAACCCATCATTAACCATGTCATTCATGGGGGTCAATAGAGACCCCCATAAGCCCTTCATTAAGCATGTCACTCATGGGGGTCAATACAGACCCCCATAAGCCCTTCATTAACTCTGTCACTCATGGGGGTCAATACAGACCCCCATAAGCCTCTATTTAACCCCATCAGTCCCATAAGGGTATATTAACACCATTATGGGCCTGTTACAACACTACATTAACCACATAAGTGCCATGACACTAAGTATAAACACTATACTGCACTATACCACGCCCAATAAAACATTAAAGATCAACTAAACACCCTCTACACTAACCTATTAACATCTACACTACCTACCCCCTATTAACCCACCCCTCTAACTACAGAAAAAAAATGCCTAAAGTCACACACAAAAAATCTACATTACATGAAATAAAAAACTAACTCACAAAAAAAAACAAAAAATAAAAAAAGGAACATTACAGAAAAAAAAAAAGTTACAACCCCCCCACCTCACTACAGAAAAAAAAAAATACACACCTGAAAAGGAAATACATTTAATACAAATACATACAATACAAATACATACAATTACAATACAATTACATACAATTACAATACAATTACAATACTATCTAATATACATTACACAATCTATCTAAATAAATAGCATAATCTAATATACATCCTATCTATATAATAATACATTCCCAATCTATCTAAATAAATTCCTTAATCTAATATACATCCTATCTATATAATAATACATACCCAATCTATCTAAATAAATAACAAAATTTAATATACAATACATCCTATGCTATCTATATAAAACCCCTAGCTAACATACAATAAATGCTATCTATATATTAACTAATCTAAGTCTAAGCTAAAATAAAAAAATTAAGACCACTTACCTTTGCAGATGTTCATTGCGATCAGCCACCTTTGGAAAAAAAAAAAAAAATTAGTGCAACACGTTTACACTGATAAAATAAACATTATAGACATTCTATACATTACAGACATTCTATACATTATATACATTCTATATATTCTAAATATTGTACTCACCTTTCCGCCATGTCCCGTCCGGCATTCTTTCAATCCTTCTCCGGCATGGCACCTGTTAAAAAAACACAACATTAATACACATACATCAAAATAAAATACACATAATCTACATTATACTTACCTACCCGCGATGTCTCCGGCCTCCTCCGGATCCTCTTCTGCCACGCCCTGTAAAAAATAAATAAAAAAATATACTTACATACGCACTCCCGGACATCCCGACACTAATGAGGCTCCAGGAGAATTTTCAGGAAGAAAATAAGCAATGGCGCCTTCTGATTGGTTGAAAACGCTGTCTATCAAATTCACCCAATCAGGAGGCGCCAATGTGTGAGTCAATCAGAAAGGGATACACCCTAAAATCCCACTCTGATTGGATAATGCACCTATCAATCTTAATTTAAACCAATCACAAGGCGCAGATGCCTTCAGCCAATCACAATGGAATACACCCCCACAGGGTGATTGGTTGGAGCCTCTGCGCATTCTGATTGGTTGCACTGACAATAGTCAATCACAATGGAATACACCCTCACGTACTGATTGGTGAAGGATTTGCACATTCTCATTGGCTACTGTTAAAATCAATCAATATTACAGCCAATGGGAAGGTGCAGATGTCTTCACCAATCAGTACGTGGGGGTATATTCCATTGTGATTGGCTGATGGCAATAAAGCGTTAGAATTGGCTCAAATAAATATTGAAAGCTGTATTATCCAATCAGCGTTGTATTTTGGGGTGTATACTTTTTTCATTGGTTCACAAATGGGGTCTTCTGGCTGAATTTGATAGACAGCCTTTTCAGCCAATCAGAAGCCGCCATTGCCAATTTTACTCTGCAACACTTCATAGGAAGGTCATTAGCGTCTGAGACATCCGCAAGGGCGGATGTGTGTTTTTTTTTTTTTTTTTTTAAAGGTACGGATGCTTCCGTAGAAGACGAGGAGGCCGGAGACATCGCAGAAAGGTAAGTATAATGTAGATTGTGTTTATTTTACTTTGCTTTATGTTTACTAATGTAATGTTTTTTTTTGACAGGAGTAAAGATGGCCGACGGAACATGGCGGACGGAACATGGAGGACGTGACATGCTGGAACAGGACATGCTGGAAAGGTGAGTATAATATTTAGAATATTTAGAATGTTTACAATGTTTACAATGTTTACAATGTTTAGGTATTTCATGTAAATGTGTTGTATTAATTTTTGGAATCTTTTTTACCGTAGGTTGCTGATCTGAAGAAACATCTCAAAGGTAAATGGCCTTAATTATTTTATTGTAGCTTACAATTAGGGTACCTATATATATATAGATAGCATGGATTGTATATTACATAGATAGGGGGATGTATTATTAGATAGTATTGTATATTACATAGTGGGTTGTATATTACATTATATAGTGGCATATATATTACATAGTGGCATTTATATTAGATAGTGGCATTTATATTAGATAGTGGCATGTATAGTAGATAGAGGCATGTATATTACATAGGGTTGTATTGTAGTTTATTTAATTGTATTGTATCTTAGTTGATTTAATTGTGTTGTATTTTAGTTTATTTAATTGTTTTGTATTTTAGTTGATTTGATTCTGTTGTATTATATGTATGTATTATATGTATTTCATTTTCAGGTGTGTAATTTAAAAAAAATTGTAGTGAGGGGGGGTTGTAATGTATTTTGTTATTTTCTGTAATGTTCCTTTTTTTATTTTTTGTGACAGGTTTTTTTTTTTGTTCTGTAATGTAAATTTTTTATTTTTGGTGATTCTAGTTTTTCTTATTTTATGTTATGTAGATTTCTGCTTTTTGAGGAATTTAGTTACTTGAGGCACACAGTACACTCACATTGTGTGACAAACAGCATTTCAACACTTTCTTTTATTGACCGTCATTTTTTGACCGGGCAAGTCGCTAGTTATATATATATGTGGTGCAGGTTCATAGGGATGGATGTTTGAACACAATTTTTTGTAAGTCCTATGGGGCTGCATTGTAAAGTGTATAATTGAGGTTTGTGTTCATGTTTAGTCCTGCGGGTCGTACGGATGATGCGTAAGTTGTACAGGGTCGAAGGGATGAGCGCCTATGGTGCTCATCTCCACCAGCGCAGTGAGCGCCTTTGGCGCTCCCTGCCTAAGTCGTACAGGGTCATAGGGATAAACACCTACTGCGCTCATCACCACCAGAGCAGTTACGCCTTCGGCGCTTCCTGCCTAAGTCATACAGAGTGTAGGGATAAGCGCCTATGTCGGAAATAAACGGAAATAAAATTGTAAGGCTGACACATGATATGGTACTCTGAGTACCTTCGGCGCTCATCGCAAGGCTCACAATGAGCGACTTTGGCGAAATTGCCCGTCAAAAATGATGGGAGTAAAATTGAAGGCTGGCAATGCTGTTTGCCCACAAAGAGAGGCTATGAGCCCTGAGTACATTTCCCCCCTCCCCATTTCCCTTCTCATGAGGACCCATGTGTCTCTTTGCAAATGTAGGATTTTCTTCATTTGCGGGCTTGTGGTATTGTAGCAAATGAATAGCGATTTGCAATTTTAAAATATACCACAAATTAGTTTCTTAAAATGTATAATATTTAGCATTATCTTAAGGAGAAGAAAATGTACATAGGAGAGTTGCTGGCCTAGCAGGTCCTGCTTTCAATGTATAACATACACACTGTGTAATATGTAGAGAGACTATGCTGCTGGGGTCTGGTACACCATGGTACTGTATATTTACACACATATACAGTATCTCACAAAAGTGAGTACACCCCTCACATTTTTGTAAATATTTTATTATATCTTTTCATGTGACAACACTGAAGAAATGACACTCTGCTACAATGTAAAGTAGTAAGTGTACAGCCTGTTTAACAGTGTAAATTTGCTGTCCCCTCAAAATCACTCAACACACAGCCATTAATGTCTAAACCATTGGCAACAAAAGTGAGTAACCCCTAAGTGGAAATATCCAAATTGGGCCCAGAGTGTCAATATTTTGTGTGGCCACCATTATTTTTCAGCACTGCCTTAACCCTCATGGAAAAGGAGTTCACCAGAGTTGCCAATGGAGTTCTCTTCCACTCCTCCATGATGACATTACAGAGCTGGTGGATGTTAGAGACCTTGCACTCCCCCACCTTCCATTTGAGGATGCCCCAAAGATGCTCAATAGGGTTTAGGTCTGGTGACATGCTTGGCCAGTCCATCACCTTTTCCTCTTTAGCAAGGCAGTGTTTGTCTTGGAGGTGTGTTTGGGGTCGTTATCATGTTGGAATACTGCCCTGCGGCCCAGTCTCCACAAGGGCCTGCATGAGTGCTGCTGGCACTGGGGACCTACAGCTCATAGAGGGAACCATAAATGCCAACATGGACTCTGACATACTGAAGCAGAGCATGATCCCCTCCCTTCAGAGACTGGGCCGCAGGGCAGTATTCCAACATGATAACGACACCAAACACACCAAGACAACCACTGCCTTGCTAAAGAAGCTGATGGTAAAGGTGTTGGACTGGCCAAGCATGTCTCTAGACCTAAACCCTATTGATCATCTGTGGGGCATCCTTAAATGTAAGGTGGGGAGCACAAGGTCTCTAACATCCACCAGCTCTGTGATATCATCATGGAGGAGTGGAAGAGATCTGAAGTGGCAACCTGTGAAGCTCTGGTGAACTCCATGCCCATGAGGGTTAAGGCAGTGCTGGAAAATAATGGTGGCCACACAAACTTTTGACACTTTGGGCTAAATTTGAACATTTCCATTTAGGGGTATACGCTCTTTTGTTGCCAAAGGTTTAGACATTAATGACTGTGCGTTGATTTATTTTGAGGGGACAGCAAATTTACACTGTTATACTGGCTGTGTACTTACTACTTTACATTGTAGCAGAGTGTCATTTCTTCAGTGTTGTCACATGAAAAGATATAAGAAAATATTTACGAAAAAATGAGGGGTGTACACACTTTTGTGAGATACTGTACATACAACACAGAATACAGAACAGAGGAGGATGAGAGAGACAGAATGAATGTGGGGATTGCCTCTCTATTAAAACTAAGTTGTTTGTAGCATGACAAAGTCC